>VDFB02000363.1:65475824-65592714 GCA_007258455.2 Sequoia sempervirens
GGTTTCTTGTAATTTGATCTTCATTTAATTCTTTCACTCATTTTTCCCTAGTACCACTACTTCCTCCAATCAACAACTAGAATGGTTTCCTTGTTGTCTTTTTCATCTTCTCAAACATGCCATCATTCACCATCTTTGCACCTCGTCATCAGATACACACTATGTTATTGGGCTAAGGCAATTCCATGTCACACTAATATTCACCCTCTCACTGATCACCATCCTCATCAACATTCACAATTCCCAACAAAGACGTGAATTGACCTGTCGTCCAATTGCATATTACCATCTTTCCATCCATGTCACCACCACTTCATCATTAATTATTCACTACAATACCGTCAACACCGCTCTATCGCAATCCTTTCAAATTACCATTGTGGGGCTCACGAGTTTCCACTATACTACCAGCCTCCTACATGAACTATTGTGGGCTTCCAATTTTCATCCCCCATACCACAGCCTCCTTGAAAGTTTGTTGTAGGGTTTTGGGTTGTCCTTTTATCGACTATCGAATGAACTCCTCATGATCTGATGCTGAAACACGTTTTTCTACCCGATATTGAAATATCAAAGGGACACTTATTCTCATTAGGCCAAAGTATCGCCACTACCCCAATAGACCTTATTGCTCTATCAAAGGGAATTCAAATTTTGTCTAATCGAAAAGTGAACCTCCTTCCAAAGTGACTTCCTTGTGCCTATTTACTACTATTTTTTAAGGTTTAGACAATTGGAGCAGTAGACATTAACAATTATATGCAGATTTAATAACCCAGAAATAACAATGAAGAATGACACAAAAGAGATCAACAAAAAAATTTAACATGGTTCACCCAATATGGGCTACATCCACATAAAATTGACCACCCAATGATTTTATTATCCAGTGCAAAGTAGATTACAATCTTGTGAATTAGAAACACCACAACTTACATCCCAACCGCTTATAACAAGCTTTTTGGAAGCTTCCAGAATTTTTCATTTGATGTGTTCGTAGGAAAACCTTGATGTATTAATGAGGAAATTATTTTTTGGGGGCTACAACACAAAACCCTTGCTCGGGGCCTAGCCTAGCCTCAATCCCCAATGGGGATACATTACGAGTATACAATATTTGCATGATCAGTTGCCACATATCAACAATATCCCACTTGGAGACTAATCAGGCTCCACACCAAATAATCTACCACTTGAAGATTGATCCTGGATGACACCACTACACTTGGAGCTGCCAGTGGATCATAGGTCTGACTGGTTTCTTATATTCACCATTATTAGTCATGAAGGCCAATGGAAACTAATGAGGAAATCCAGTTGCTCCCATGTAACTACCTTTGTGAACATATTTGTAGGATTCCTCTAGAAAATGTTGTAACCAAATCATCTCCCTACTAGCTTCCGTAGCGACAACATACTCAGCTTCAGTGGTTGAAATTGCAACAACCTTTTTTAGCCTTGAAATTCAACTTATTGCAGTACCTCCTATAGTAAAAACATGCACTGTAGTACTCCTCTTGCTATCAATATCACTTGCCAGATTAGAGTCAACATATCTTTTTAAAGCAGAATTTGTTCCTCCAAAACATAGTTTCTTTGAAGTAGTACCTCTCAAATATTGGAGAATCTAGTTTACCGCATTCCATTGTTCCATTCCCGAATTGTTCATAGACCTGCTCACAACTCCCACTACATGTGCAATATCTGGCCTTGTGCATACCATTGCATACATCAAGCTACTAACCGCTAATGTATATGTTATGTTAGACATTTTGTCTTCCTCCTCTTGTGTCTTTGGACACATCTCCTTTTTCAACTTAAAATGACTAGGGAAAGGTGTACTAACTTCTTTTTCATTCTACATGTTAAACCTTTTCAACACCTTCTCTACATACTCACTTTGAGACAAAAATAATTTTCTATTTGTCCTGTCCTGTGTGACCCTCATAACAAGGATTTGTTTTGTAGTACACAAATCCTTCATAGCAAATGAATTTGATAATTTCTACTTAATTTCATTAATATGTTTCATGTTAGACCCGACAACAAGCATGCCATCAACATAAATCAACAAGATAATATAGCTGCCATTATCCAATTTCTTAAAATAAACACAATAATTAGAATGACATCTTTTGTAACCTTGTTCATCCATAAAACTATCAAACTTCAAATATCATTGTCAAGGTGCTTACTTCAAGCCATACAAACTCTTCTTTAGCCCACATAGTAATTTCCTCCTTACCCTTGACTTCATATCCCTATTGTTGCTACATGTATATTTCCTCTTCCCAATTCCCGTGGAGAAATGTTATTTTCACATCTAGCTGTTCAAGATGGAAGTTTTTTGCGGCCACAAGACTTAAAATAGTTCTAATAGAATTCATATTTACAACCAAAGAAAACATTTCATCAAAACCTATACCTTTTTTCTATGCAAAACCTTTTACCATGAGTCTGGCCTTATATTTTTTCTTGCCTCCATCTTCTTCCTTCAACCTCTAAACCCATTTATTTGGCAATGCTCTTTTACTTGTAGGCAATTAGACTAAGTCCCAAGTCTGATTTTATAGCAAGGAATCCATTTCCTCTTTTATTCCTAGCTCCCACTTCTTTTTGGTATCTACTTGTATTGCTTCTTCATAACCTTCAGGTTCACCAGAATTAGTTAATAATATAGAATATAATGATGGAGAAAATCTTTCTGAAGGTCTAGTTATCCTTTTAGAATGTCTAACACTTGCAGGAGTCTATGGGATAACTCATTGTTGTTGAGCATCAAGTATCACTAGCATTTTATTTTTTTGAATCTCATCCAACATCACATATTCCTTTTTGGCATGTTTATGCTTCTTTTCCTACAACCCATCCTTATACACGACCTTCTCATTGGATATAACATCTCTACTCCTAATGATTTTATGATTTTCATAATCCCATAATCGATAACCAAATTCATCTACTCCATATCCTATGAAGGTACATTTTTTAGACTAAGCCTCAAGCTTGGTTCTAATTTCAATATCAACATGGACAAAAGCTTCACAACCAGATGTTTTAAAAAATGAATAGTTTACCTTTTTATCCATCCATGCCTCCTCTAGAATGCCACCATCCAAAGGATTTGAAGGTCCTCTATTTATTAAATAAACAGTGGTATGCACAACATCTGCCCAAAACTGAAAGGGTAGTCCAACATAATATATCATGCTCCTTGCATGCTCCATAATGGTCCTATTCATCCTTTTAGACACACCATTTTCTTGTAGGGTTCTAGGAACTATTTTCTACCTATGGATTCCATTGTATGAATAATAATTTTCAAATTCTTTGCTGCAATAATCACCTCCATTATCAGATCTAAGACACTTCAACTTTTCTCCTATCTCATTCTCAACCAAACCTTTTCACTTATTAAAAATTTCAAATACTTTTGATTTTTGTTTTAGGAAATACACCCATGTTTTCCTAGTTGCAGCATCAATAAAAGTAACATAATAACAAGAGCACAAAGAGAAGATACCTAAGCAGGTCCCCATACATCTAAATGCACAAGCTCTAATTTCTCACTCTTCTTCTCTTTCCCAAATTTGAGAAATCAGAATCTTTTTTTTTCCATAAACACAATTATTGCATAACTCCAAGTCAATCTACATTAGACCTAGTAGCAACTTTTTGGAGTGAAGGATCTTCATCCCTTTCTCACTCATGTGCCCAAGTCTATGGTGCCACAATTTTGTTTATGTTCTTGCAGCAAGTGCTCTAACTATCTTAGTAGCA
Source organism: Sequoia sempervirens (assembly GCA_007258455.2). NCBI lineage: Eukaryota > Viridiplantae > Streptophyta > Pinopsida > Cupressales > Cupressaceae > Sequoia > Sequoia sempervirens. The sequence goes on from VDFB02000363.1 coordinate 65,479,605, forward strand.
ACTATTTCTATAGTAGCTAAGGTAGAATAAGTATTACCAGTACAAAAATACAATGTGCCTACCTTTTCACCTTTGGCTACTACTAATGCACCTTTAGTGACCTTCTAGACTTTGTCTGTAAAGGTAACTATGCAACCATCACTACCTAGTTGTCTTGCAGAGATTAAATTTCTTCTAAAATTTGGAACATGCCTTACCTCCTGTAGCAACCATTAATTTCCATTTTGCAACTTGATTTTTATTTTTCCTTTTCCAACAATCTGATAGGGTTCATCATCACCCAAATATACCTATCCAAAATCACCTTGAACATAATCTACAAAATATTTCCTATGGGGTGTGGCATGAAATGAAGCCCCTAAATATATTACACAGGAATCATTAACTTTTTCTAAACATAGAATTAAAGCATCCAACGATTTATTAATTGCAACATTAGCTTCCTTACTGTCAGCATGTTGTCTATCTCCTTATTTTCCTTTTCGAGACCAACAATCCCTCTTCAAGTGACTTGGCTTTCCATAGTGCCAACAATCCATTCTTCCTCTAGATTTAGATCTACCTTTCTTCAACTTCCCTTGTAACTTCCTATGATTTTTTGGGATTTTTCCTCTCTCCTTTATTCTTCCCCTATTCTCTATAGTCAAAGCATTACCCAATGTTGAAGTCTCACTGGTCCTTTTCTATCACATTTCCTCGCTAAGGATAATACCAACAACATCATCAAATTTAAATGTATTTGAACCAAAGATAGAGTTACTTACAACCATCAGCAAGCTATTCTAGCTTTCTGGCAAAGAACATAAAACCAAGAGCCCTCACCTCTCATCAAAATTTACTTTTACAAAATTTAATTGATTAGTAATCGTATTAAACTCATTTAAATGATCTATCACAGATCCACCTTCAATCATGTTTTTAGATTAAACAAATGCTTCATGAGAAATACCTTATTTGAGGCTGAGGCCTTTTCATATAATTTATCCAAATGTTCCATCAAATCCATTATTTTCTTTGCTTTTGTTATATTGAATTCCATAGATGGTGTCAGGCACAACTTAATGGTTCCCAATTCCTTTCTATCCAAAATCTCTCATTCTTCATCAGACATTAGAGCATCTTTCTTTTCGTTTCTTTGCAATGGTCATCATAGATCATTTGGTACAAAATAATCTTCTATCTACATCTTCCATAATTGATAATTCTAGTCGTTGAACTTTTCAACCTTGAATTTTCCTTATTCCATTGTTCCCACTCAAATCTAGAGGTTTTTTTCTAATCAACAGAAATACACATGGCTCTAATACCAATTGTTAGGGTTCAGGTAATTGAAGCAATAAACATTAACAATTATATGCAGATTCAATAACCCATAAATAAAAATGAAGAATGACACAAAAGAGATCAACATAGAAATTTAACATGGTTCACCCAATATAAGCTACATCCATAGAAACTCAACCACCCAATGATTTTATCATCCAATGCAAAGCATATTGCAAACTTGTGAATCACACACACCACAACTTACATCCCAACCACTTATAACAAGCTTTTTGGAAGCTTCTAGAATTAGGGTTTTACAAGGTCCTTTTCATTTGACATGTCAATAGGAAAATCTTAATGTGTTAATGGGGATTTTTTTTGGGGGGGTTGAACCCCTGACCCCTGCGAGGATATGTTATGAGTGTACAATATTTGCATGATTAGTCACCACATGTCAATACTATCTCCCTACCATCAACATATCGATGGGACATGAAACAAGCTCCCTCTGAGTTCACTTTGTCACACTGATAAACCAATTCATAGAACATCGAAGGATGAAGTTGGCTTCTCCTTCACGCTGATTTCTCTGAAGCCCAAAATCTTGTAGACCACCATAGCTAGCGAATAAAAATTGATTCAACCCTTATTGGAAAAGAAATAACACAAAAAAAAATTTGTCGATGCAAGATTGCTCTATGCCTGGGATGTTCCTACATTAGACACCTGAGGTAGGAAGAATTTTGTGAATATGGATTCACAAAATGGGGGTGAGTGGTAGTACCACCCTTTTAGACTACAAATGATCTTTAGCCAACCCCATTGCTAAAACTAGTACCTACAATTGCTTCTTCTTTCTCCTCTTCCAACATTTACCTGGAACAAGCAATATCCTCCTCTGAAAATTATGTTCTTTACTCCTCTTCCTTGATGTGGAATTGACTCCACCATAACCTGACCACCTTGTCCAAAAGTATCTCTCACTCGCCTCTAATATTATGTGATTAAACCCACCATAGTTAATCCACCTCCACCAATTTGCACCTGCACTTAACTCTTCAACACCATGCAAATCCTTCTTTGCATACCAATCATCCTGAATCATATCATATGCATTCACTAACTCATCAAACTCAACATGAAAAACATTATGTGTTACCTCCTTTGGTGATGCTACATCCACCTGTTCATCATCACCCTTGGATATAACACTATACTCCTCTTTCTTTATGCATTCTAAAAGACATTTTTTAGTTGTAATCACTTCCTCCTTTCTTATATCTCCTAAAAAAGTAATTCACAACTACAAATTCTTTGTCAGAATCAAAATACTCATAATTTCCATCTCTCTCCCTTATATCCTTATCAATGTCAATAACATAATCAAAATATTCTACCTCTTCATCCTGCAATAAACTATCTTCCATACAGATCTCTTTATCACATGAGAAATTTGATGCAAACAAAAGCTCACTAGGAATTTTCTCACCTTCTTCCTTACTTACAACTGTAACTAGTGTTTCCATCCACAAAGACACTCATTTCCGCAACACCTTCTACATTACTCTTTTCATACTCATACAAATCAAAACTTTCAAGCTCCTCATATCTATATCCATCTCATTCATATCATTCCCATGCAAACTAAAATCCTCTATGAATTTGCAAGATGCAAGTTTTACCTTTTCTTCAATTGATTCAACTTTGGTGTCCTCTTCTTCAAGGTCCTCCATTTTTCTTCACTCTTCTGTGGTTGCTACCACCTCTCGATATTCATCCTTCAATTTCAAGTTTCAATTCCTCAACCTATTTATCCTCTTCCTCGGTGTCACATGCATGACACTGTGTTGCATCCTATTTTGTTCCTATAGTAAAAAAATGATTAGAAAGATAAAATTTATCTTTAGCTCTTGGCTTCTTTTGTTTTCACCCCCTTATCTTTTTCTCCAATTCATTTAATTTCCCCTTCAACTCTATCAATTATCATTCTCGAATTCACTTTCTGATTTCCTCTAGTCTAGGAATCCTTAGAATCCATCTAATGACAATGCCCTTTCTCCTTTCCATTTTCTAGGTCTTGCAAATCCATAATAAACAAAAATCCTTAACCCTTGGGTTGCTTTTAGAGACTCACAAATCCCTCTACAGTCACAAGTACTGCTTGCAACAATATCTCACCAACACAACTATCCTCTACCCAAAACTGATTCTAGAAGATGCTTCCTCTACCCACCTTCTCTTTGTGGAGGAACTCTACACCTTCTACCCAACTTTATCTTTGATGGAGGATAGTAGTTACAAACCCTCTTTCATGTCTACAACATACCTTCACAAAACTCTCTTAGCTCGTCACCCTCTGGTCTTGGCACATACTCTGCACTCTCAAGATCTTCTGGCTTTGATACCACTGATGAAGGGGCACTCTCAACTCTAATACCACTTGATGAAGGGTCCTCCCCTTACAAACCAAAAATCACACACAAAACACATAGGTTTGTATAGAAAAATGCAAGATCAAGAAAATATTTTCTTTTATTACTAAAATGAAATTATGATCTTATTACATGGGCTATCTCATTACATCATTTAAAAATCTACAAATCTAAGCCAAAATCTACTCTAGGCTCTCATCACTTTATAGTCAAGTATCTCATCCATAGCTTCTCTCCTCCTTGTTAGCTCTCTTCTTCCTAACTAGACCCCCCCATCTTCTCCTTCTGATGGTTTATATCCTTTTCTCTAGCAAGAAATATTATTTCACTGTAACCATGTCAACCATCTATGGTTTCTTGCAATTCGATCTTCCTTTAATTCTTTCTTCTATTTTTCCCTAGTATCGCTACTTCCTCTAATCACATCCAAAATGGTTTCCTCATTGTCTATTCAGCCTTCTTAGACATGTGATCATTCACCATCTTCGTGTTGTTGGTAGATGGAGCCCAATCATACTTGGAGGTTACATTTTCCCCACTTTTATCAACGTAGTTTCCCCCCCCAAATTATTTAATGATGGTTTTGGGGTAGTGCCCCCAAGACGGGGTTAAGGGGTAGTGCCCCTTGCGGGGTCTAGGGGAAACCTCGCACAATTTTTATTATTTTCTAAAGGCGTCGAGTGTTATTTTTTCTATTGGTTGACATAAAAAAAACCCTATTTTGTAACTGACATAAGTCTTGATAAAAGGCTAAAGGTTAGGGTTTATGTTGACATTATATTGTAGCAATTGTAGCAGTATTGAGTTGCAAGGGATTACTAGTTGTAACTGATTTGATTTACTGCATAATAATTTTGGACTATCTGTTGGTGGATGTAGCCCGAGTTTGGGTGAACCACCTTAAATATTGTCTCACGCTGTTATTATTTCTATATTTTTCGTTCCTATGTTTAATCTTTATTTACATTTAATTGATATTTTTTGCATACAATTCCTAATACATGCCTTCCCATCGGATACACACTATGCTATCGGGTAGAGAAAATTCCATGTGACATGAATATTCACCCTCTCATTGATCACTATCCTCGTCAACATTCACAATTCACAACAAAAATGTGAATTTACCTATCATCCAATCGCACATCCCCATTTGTCCATCCATGTCACTGCCACTTCATCATCGATCATTCATTGTAATACCACTGACACTACTCTACTATAATCCTTCCAAATTACCATTGTAGGGATCGCGGGTTACCACCATACTGCCAAACTTCTACATGAATTGTTGTGAGCTTGTAGTTTCCAACACGCCATACTATAGCCTCCTTCAAATTCTATCATGGGGTTGTGGATTGTTGTCCTTCTATCGGCTATCAAATGGACTCCTCATGATCTCCCACCAAAACATGTTTATCTACCTGATATTGAAATATCAATGGGACGTGTATTCTCATCAACCCAAAGTATCATCGCTACCTTGATATGCCTTATTGCTCCGTTAAAGGGACTTTGAATGTCATCTCACCAATAGGTGAACCTCCTTCTGAAGTAATTTCCTTGCAGGTCCATTTACTACTATTGCCATACCATCAGCATATTGATGGGACATGAAACAAGGTCCTTTTGAGTTTGCCTTGTCACACTGATAAACCAATTCATAGGTAGACTGCCATACTTAGTGAATGCAAACTGATTCAACCCTTATTGAAAAAGAAATAACACAATTTTTTTTTTGTTGATGCAAGATTGCTCTATGCCTTGGATGCTATTGCATCAAAAATTGATCAAGGAAACCTAATTAAACACTCAAAATTGATCCCATTGGGAGATTAGTGTTAATTTTATATGGAAGGATTAGCTCTTTCCTAACCCCATTGATGCAAAGCTTCAAGATTAGTGATAATGGAGATTGAACCATAAAAATGATCTCAATTAATGAATGTGAGTATGAAATTACACAAAATAAGGGTGCTCAAATGATTTGTGGATGATTTTATCATAGAAATGAAGAGTATTTATAGGAAAATTGGATGAGTTAATGGCCAATATTGATTTAGCTAATCAATGGATAGAAATGAATATGAGAGGATGGCATGGATCAATTATCAAATCCATGGATGAGATTGAATATTGACATGTATTGATAAATTTAATCAAGGGTTGCAATTTATATCAACAAACACAAATCCTTAAATTTAGGATCATGTGCAAGATATTTCTATGTGGGAGGAAAATGTTTGAATTTGAATTGACAAAATATTCCATGAGAATATTCCTTTGAGTGGGAAATTAGCTAATTAAATAATTATAACTTTATTTAATTGTGCAAGGTGGAGGCATTTAAGATTTTAATTAAACAATTAGATCGTTTAATCAAAAAGGAGAAATAATGACATTTAGTTGAACAATTAAGATTATTTAATCAAATGAGAAGAATTAAAGGATTTAATTAAATATTTTGCATTATTTAATCAAACAAGATGAAAATTAGCATGAAAGAGGTGAATTAATTAAATAATTTTGATTATCCATTTAATAAAAGAAAATAATAAATTTAATTAAATAATTAGGATTATTGAATTAAATAGTTGAGAATGGTTGAATCGGGATGAAAATGGTGTTAGCAAATCAAATCAAATGTGTGATATGGACTAGGACAATTTTAAGTTTCTACAGTAATAATTATGTTTTATGATAAATTAAAATAAATATTTTTTTATAAGAAGTTTGGGATATAATAGAAAATGGTTTTGTAGAACCTCTAGATCAAGTAGTTATCAAGCATTGGCACAAGAAATAAAATTTCAACTTAGACAAATTAAGAAAAATATGTAAAAGACCTATTTTTAATTCGACAAGCAATGGACTACTTTGTTTTCCATAGGTTTGTAGCAATAACTCAGTCTAATATGGCATGGGATGTTTATGAAACATCTTATAGGTAACTACTAGGGTGAAAGTGGATAAATTATAGTCTCTTAGGAGAAGTTTTCAGAATTTGCAAAAAAAGGATTCAAATTTTGTAAACCATTTTTTAGTCAAATTATGAATATTATTAATCAAATTAGATCACATGGAGAAAAAATAATTGATCTAATATTGTATAAAATATTCTCAAAGATGTACATAGTTAATTTGATATTATTTAAATGGTTACAATTGAAAAGTAAAAAGATCTAACACAACTATCCATAGATGATTTTATGGCATATATGTTATCACACAAATCCATTATGCACAAGAATAATAATTCCTCTTTAGAGAATGCATTTAAATCACAGGTTTCATTCAACAAAGAGGAAGAGGATGACCAAGATATAGAAGCAAGGGTAGAAATAATAATCAAAGAAATGAAAGGAGTAGTCTAGATCAAAGTGCAAGGGTGAATCATAATTTATATATTCACTGCTTTAGAAGCTATATAAATCAATTTTGACAACAATCTCAAAAGTATGATATTTTTAATACTTAGCAAACTATTAATACAATAAATTTGGTCATTATGCATATGAGTGTAAAATTTTTGAGATATAGAGGTAGGGATAGAAATAATAATCAAATGAATAGAAGGATTGGTTTAGATCAAGGTGTAAGGGTAAATTATGATTTTTATTCTCACAACTCTAAAGAGTGTAGCAATTAGTTTTGAGAAAAATATCAAAAGTATGATAGGTTTAATATTTAGTGTTCAATGTATTAATATAATAAATTTGGTTATTATGCATATGAGTGCCAAAGAACAAAGTATATGAGGGTAAAAAATATAAATTATTTAAATGTATCTAAAACTAATTCAAGTTCCTTATTAATTACATTTCATGGTGTTCAAGAGAGCTATAGTGATATTTAGTTTATAGATGATGAATTTACTAATCATATAATATAAAATAGATATTTATTTATAATTTTAGATAGTTATGTGAAGTTAGAGGTCAAACTAGGTGATGATAATAAAGTGTTAGTTATGGAGAAAGGTTTTATTAATATTTTTACAAAACATGATGAAAGAAAGCATATTCTATATGTTTATTTTGTGCTCGAATTAAAATATATCTTATGTGTGTTGGAAAACTTGTACAAAAGGGTCACAAATTATCTTGTAAATATAATGTGTGCTAAAGTAGGATAAATTCTAAGTAACCATTTAATTACAAAAAATAGTATGACCAAGGGTTGAATGTTCCCACTTTGATTCAAAAGTGAAACTCAAAAGGAAGCCTAAGGAGAGCCCAAAGAAAATTTTAAGGTAACTTATTTAGACCAAATATGAGGGATCATTTAAGGTTTGGTCACCATAATTTTGGAGGTTTGATTTTATTGCAAAAAAAAATACATGGTGAGAGGATTATCTACAATTAATGAGCTAACTAGTTAGTGTGAGCATTATAATATTTTTGTGAAACAATTAAGGAAATTTTTTCTGATAGCAATTTATTATAAAGAAATGGAACCATTCAAGATTTTTTTCACACTAATTTACATGGACCAATACAAACTCCATCATTGGGGAAGAGTATATATTCTAACTTTTATTGATACTTTTAATTAGAGGACATAAATTTATTTTTTTGATTAGAAATCTAAAGCCTTCAAAATATTCAAGGATTTCAAATAAATGGTTAAAATATAGAGCAATTGATGTAACAATTTACTCAATTTAGAGAGGTGGATAATATAAGTCAAATGAGTTTCTATATTTTGTAGTTACCCTGGAATTAAACAAAACATTATTAAAATGTACACATCGTAATAGAATGGTGTTTTAGAGGGGAAGAATATAACCATAATGGAAGAATGTTAAATTCAAATAACTTTCCTAATGAATATTGGATAGAACTAGTAGTGTGTGCAATGTATATTCTGAACAAATTTCCTACATAGAGTGTCAAAGACATGATTCCACGAGAAAAATGGCATGGTAAGAATCATATTATACCTAATTTAATAATTTTTTTGTGTTCTATATACACATGCAAAAATAATAAAAGAAAAAAAAAATTGAATGAGAGAGATGAAAAGTATGTTTATATTATTTATATTAGGTGATTGATAGATTACAAGTTGCAAAATCCCATTACTACAAAGGTAATCTACAATAGAGTTGTTAAATTCAAGAAAAAGGAGATGAAAGTATCAAGATAAAATACAGTTATGACATCAATACCTCAAAATGAAAAATAATCATAAGAAAAAAGTGTGTAGCCAAGACCACAAGTAGTAATAGCTAGTCTGATAAGACACCCTCAAGGAAAATATTAAGCAAAGTTAAAAACACCAAGAAATTTTTAATAAGGTGAATCATTATACTCCAAATTGTAACTAATGAACCCAATCCTACATTTTCATCACTAAGATCAAGGTAGACTCTAGGTAAGAAAATAAGTATTAAAGATATTTATAATCATGGAGAAAAAAAATAGATTTATATTTAAATTTTTGTTTATTATCCCTTAATTTGTAAAATCCCCATCTCAGGCACAACATTTGTTTTTATTCAATTTGCATTAACTACCAACTTAACTAACCAAACATATTCTATCCTAAATTAGAAGTGTTTAACATTAAAAGTGGACTTCACTCACCATTGTGATAACAATCAACATTGCAACTTATATGCTTACACTCAGAAGGGTTAAGCTCCTATATTTATGGTAATCCCTAGACCCTAGACCTAAGCCTCGAGGGATCATGGTGACCCTTCCTACATATCCCCTCGTGGGAATCAAAGGCTTCAGTGTTCTCCCCACAATGATAGAGGGAGTTCAATCAATCCTCTTGTATGAGATCTATTATCTCACCTTCATTCCATAACTATTAATTTAGTACATGTAAGCTATTAACATAGTCAATTATAATATAATCATAATAACTTTCCATCAAGTGTTGGGTCCATACCAATCCTTACCAAACATTAGTGTACAAACATTCACAATATTCAAAAGAGATCATTCATACCACAATTTCAAAGATTATACACAATGGTCATCATGAGCATTCCCCCATATACACAAGCTAATTAGCTCATACATAGTACAAGTACAATAGTGACTAAATTGTACACAAATCACAAGTGCAATAGTGATTGGATCATACATAGATCACAAGTATAATAGTGACTCAATCATACACAGATCACAAGTTCAACGATGATTAGCTTATATGTACATCACAAGTACCACAATTGTTTTCTCATTCACATATCACAACTACATTACTGGTTGGCTCCAGGATACATCACAAATACATAGTGACAAGCTCCAACCTACATCACATACACAGTGATGAGCTCCAACATCCATCACAAATACATAGTGTTGAGATCCAACATATACATCACATACACAATGAAAAGATCTAACATACACCACAAATACATAGTGACAAGCTCCAACATACACAGAGAAAAAATTACACATTACAATGGCTAACACAAGTCCATAAAGCATCCTAGATAGAAAGAATATTGGTACATTATGCACTACACTGTGGGTTCTATCTTTTCTTCTAGTCTTTTGCACCATTGGACAAATGGGAAGAGAATTTGGTGCATCCCATACTACACCACAGGTCCGTTTTCAACCCCACAAGGCTAAGTATATAGTTTGAGAACTAGGAAGGGGATTCAGTGCATCGTATAACTATACTATGGGTCCATCCACCATCCCAAGGGTTCCCCCGAGTAGTGAACCTACCAAACCTAATGGACTCTAGCATTAATCACTTATAAGCCATCAGTGACAAATTTGTCCACCCAAGAAGTAGATCCTAACATATATACTGCCTTGTGACCTTAGTGGTATTGTGAGCTATCTTCTTCATAATCTAGGGTAAAACTTGGCATTGGTCACTTCTGTGCTTAGAAGTGACAACCAATGAACCCTCTCAATATGTGGTTAGCCCCTAATTATTGTTGCAAGCATGGATGAGTCCCTACCCATACAAACATTATGGTTGTCTCGTAACCAGGGTAGCCCGGTACCTTCACCTCTATGAACTAGGTGAATGTTGGCTAATCCCTAGCAATAGCCCAGACATTGATTGTTGGCACTATCCAATAATTTCCTATCACTGCTCAAATATCTCAGTGGTTCACTCTTGGGCAGTTCGTACATAACATGAATCACAATCACAATCAACAAATACACAGGCATATACATAAAAATCTCTACTTATGGAGTTGAATTACACAAACACATAAGAGATACATGGAACCAACATGAGATGGACTTTACCCAACTTAGACATATAATCAAATACTCATTATAAAGTATTCAATCTTCACTTATTATATAAAAGCATATTATGTATTAAATACACAGTATTAGATTCTCGTAACTCATTCATACCCATTTGGTACCCATTTAGCCTTAAACTAAAGCCTACTAAAGGGAGAATTTCAGACCAATCTGAAACAACCCTAGCCCTTGGAGTTGTCACCCTTAAACCCTCCATGTACATACTTGAGGTCTTAGCGGCATCCTTCACCCAAGGATTGCCTACATTTTTTCTTCCAAACAGATCAAACTCACATGTATTTCTCCTCATAAGTTCTCTCAAGGATACCTATAAATTTATTTCTCCATACTCAAGGTTTCTTTAATGTTTATCTTTTGATATAATTATGGTTAACAATAGTCAGGAGAACATAATTAAGTATATAATTTACCAAACCCTTCTATAACACTTCCCTTTAATGACATCAAGGTCTTGAATTAAACTCAACCCATGGTTATTCATAATCCAAATTGAATGTTTTCAAGTTCATCTTATAAACATAAGGACTATGCTTATTATTCAACATGAAATAGCCTTGGTTCACATTAACCCATTGGAAGGAATTTCTATTTGAAACTCATATAATACGTTCAATATATCCAGGTTCTTATACAATTATATTTATAAGCTTGTTTTAAGGATAATCAATGACTAAATCCTACTTAAGAATAGTTGGCAACACTTTATCCAACATATGAAAATATAAACCAAATAGTAATTTTACTAATAATATTCTTAATCTTCCAAATTCATTTACACTATGGTGTAACCTTATATTTTTATAATAGTTTTGTTCATGGAATAAATAATATTTTGACTTTTCACTTATAGCCAAATATTGCATATACTAAGATGCTATGATATCAATCATATCATAATATGTTCTTTGATATATTTTCCAAATAGAAGAAGCTTAGGTTTAAAACTCATCCACTATCCTTAGACTTATTAAACAACTTCATTTCATATATCCTTGAAATAAATGATAGTAAATCATTCTATTTAATCATAAAACAATTTGGTACAAGTATAATTTTAGTTTTATTAATGAAGTCCTTATCACCTACATTATTAAGTGACTGTATGTTAAATCTTATATAAGGTGCATTAAATTTCTAGATCATATTATAAGGTGTTCTTATCACTAGAGTTTTAACTTAAGACTTCCTTGCCATCTTATTTCACTTGAGTCCCAACATAGAGGTTTAATGAACTCAAGGTATGACCCTATTTGATCTCCCACCATTGTTTACTCAAAATTCCACACTTGGATATTCAAATAATCCTCCCTTGGCAAGAGAAAATTCCTTATTTATGATTTCCTAATAATCCAAACTTTCTTTCATAATTACATTCATCTTAAATTACTAAGTAAGCTCATCACGATATTAATAGCATGTATATTTCGTTTTATCTAGATTTGAAGTGATATTGTGTTTATAATCAATGTCATGGCCTAAGGTCACTTAGTATCTTGTTATCATTAGAAATAAATCAAGGTTCCATGCTAATGAGATTAGATAGATTTTGACTTCTAGAGTTGAATAGTAGTATACTGTCAAAATCATGACTTCCTATTGGGGGGTCAAGTTCTATTGCTGCCTCATCGTATACCATTTATTACTAACATAATTATAATCAATCCACATATGTAATTGATACTTCCAAAAAAATATTATACATAATCTTAGTCACATTAAGTCATGGGGAAACAAGAAGCAATAGAACAATCACTTCAAACAATAATTATGCATAACAACTTACTCCATACAAACTACATCCATACATAACAAAGCATAGCAAGGAAACATTCATCCTAAATCCTAATGACAAGAACATTACCATTTTATAATTAGTAAATTGATGTGAGTTGTCACTTCCTCCTATGATTTTCTTAGCAAGTTATAGCATATCTCAATGTATCATATACATATAAAGATTTATAGGTAAGATGATTAAGGGTATTGGTAAATCTGAAAATCAATTTACCCAATATCAATTAACCCATATTGAGGGAACTCGCAATGTTTACCCAATACATATTGACCTATTCTCACTATAAAATCAGTGTTACTATTGTCCCAATCAATCTATTTTAATTTTAATTCCTAAGAATAGTAATAATACTTTGAGTCACTAAGCGATCCAAAAAATATTTAACTCGGATTTTCCTTTACCATGGTTTAACACTCATAACCAGAGGACAATGCCAGATATAAAATTTACTCAAGTAAATGATTCTCACGAGTTCGTGTTTTTATTTAGGATAAATAGGGAACAACTACAATAAAAAAATTTATGGTTGTGATAAAAATGTCTAGTTTATCATTATTTAAGGAGCTATTAGTTGACCTGAGAGATGTTGAACCAAAATCTGCATGTAAAGGCAAGTACCTAAGAACCTTAGAAGGAACCCTTCTTTTCTTTTATGTTGATCTTGCTTTTGAGGAGAGTATCATCCCATTCTTCCCCCAATATTTGTTACACCACACTCACTATTGTGCCTCCTATCCATGCTGCACAAAATTCTCAAACGCCCTTCTGCTCTCTTTCCATCGCAGTCCGGAAGGATGCTCTCAATATCTGTGCAATTCGGCTTTACAATTCCCAATTACATTGAATCTCTAACATTTTTAAGCCATTTTCATGAATCCATTTTGTGCATATTCTGCAACCTTTTCATTTACAGCTGCCAATCTTTTACCTTTGCCCTCTAAACCCCAAGATGTCTCTACGCCTTATTCTACATTGTAATCTTGATTTTTGTAGCTCGAAAAGTGGGATATGGATTTGCTTTAAAGCAACTCAAGATAAGATTTGCTTTAAATCAATTCGAGTTGGATTTTTAGCAACAGCAGGATTTTTATTCTTTAAATAGAATGTTTCTGAGTTTGTAAGGATAAGATAAATCCAAGAGTGGGATTTTATTCTTTAATAGAATGTTTCCGAGTTTGTGAGGATAAGATAAATCCTAGAGTGATTTTATGTGTAAATAAAGCCAAAGAAAGCAAGGAAAGATTCTTTCCTTGCACGCTAAGTAAAGCAGCTAGGCTTTATAAATACAAGATTGTTTGTACAGCTATATTGTATTTCGAAAAGAAAATTTGTCATAGGCTGAATAGAAGATCCAACATTTGCGTGTTTTTTCCCAAGATTGGGGTTTCCGGTATATCCTCATATTGTCTTTTGTGTTTGGCTTCATATGTTTTTGCTCCGCCATTATTATTAGGCTGTTAATTAACCCAGCTTGTATTAATTGTTATAAATCAGATTTCTTTTCTGTGAATTTATTGTGCAATTAATCTGTAGCTAGGTTATAAGAAATTAACATGGTATCAGAGCACTAAACTTTGAATACGAAGCCAAAATTTGTGACACAGATTTCAAGAAAAAAGTCATCGATTTTTGTCTCTAGTTCTTTGTAGCTATGGCAACCAAAGGTTCGACACGAGATAGGCTCGAGGGTGCATCTAACTTCTGGCAAAGTGGAAGGTTTGGATTACATTTGTTCTCAAGGAGAATAGGATGTGGATCTATGCTAGTACAAAAGTGACACCATCAAAAAATGATCATGTTGCTTTAGATTCACATGAAGTCAAAGAGGCCAAGGCTCAGAGGATTATCCTAGATGGAGTAAGAGATCATTTAATTCCTCATTTATCGGGGAAAGACACCACCAAGGAGATGTGGGATACACTCACAAAACTTTATCAAAGCGACTATCAGAGTCGTAAGATGATGCTCAAGGACAAATTGCATAATACCAAGATGTCCAAAGGCGAGAGTGTGACCTCTTACTTGTCCAAGCTGACACAAGTCAGGGATGAGCTTGCTGCTGTTGGAGAGACGATTAAAGAAGATGAGTTGGTGCGTATAGCCTTGAATGGCTTTTCAAAGCACTGGGAAGTGTTTGTCAAGTGTGTTGTCGGTAGAGATCGGCTACCTGATTGGGCAAGACTTTGGGATGATTTTGTTCAGGAGGAGATCCGTGAAGGTGCTCATCGAGGAGATCAGACAAAGAAGGTTCAAGATGAAGACAATCTTGCTCTTGCAAGCAAGGGTAAGAAGAAGTCTAATAAAGAGCAATCAGAAGGTTCTTCTTCCAAGAGTGGGAAGAAGAAAGATCTGAGCAAGATTAAATGTTTTTGCTGCCATCAGATGGGTCACTATGCCAGTCAATATCCGAATAAGAAAAATAAGGACAAGCAGAAGAAACAATTTGTTGCTACAGCAGAGGTGGATGAGTTTGCATCACGATTTGAAAATGAGTTTTCACTCATTGCTTGTCTCTCAAGTTCAATTGCCAACAGGGTATGGTATATTGACAGTGGGGCTTCTCGCCACATGACGGGAGTCAAAGAATGTTTCACCAAGTTGGAAGAGAAGAAGCTGGATTTCTATATTGAGCTCGGAGACAATGCCAAGTACCATGCAACTGGTATTGGCACCGTCAAGTTTCAGAGGGAGTCTGGCAAACCTTTGTTGGTGGAGGATGTGTTGTATGTCTCTGGCATGACAAAGAATTTAATCTCAGTTTCTGCCTTGGAAGACAAGGGTTACATCGTGACCTTTGAGAGGGGAAAAGTCTATATTCGTCCCAAAGATTCCAAGATTGCAAAAGTGATTGGTGTCAGGCATGGTAGCTTGTTTCAGTTACAGTTTGAGCCAACACATGCGTTGGTTAGTAGCTGTAAAGGGATAGGAGAATTGTGGCACAGGAGGATGGCTCACCTTCACTATGGAGCACTTAATATTCTTAAGGAAATAGTGACAGGGCTGCCTGAGATGAAGACAGAAAAGCATGAGGTGTGCAAGGGTTGTGCTCTTGGGAAATATGCCAAGACCAGTTTTCCAAGCAGCGACACTAGATCCGAAGGGATTTTGGATCTTGTACACTCAGATGTGTGTGGACCTATGTCAACAACATCCTTGAATGAATATGAGTACTATGTTACCTTCATTGATGATTTCTCCAGGAAGGCATGGATATATTTCATAAAGAATAAAGATGAGGTCTTCAGTAGGTTCAAAGAGTTTAAGGCTCTCGTGGAGAACCAAACTGGGAAGAAGATCAAGATACTGAGGTCTGATAATGGAGGCGAGTATACCTCGAATGCCTTCAAAGATTTTTGTGCTTAGGAAGGTATCAAGAAAGAGTTGATAGTTCCGTACAACCCTCAGCAGAATGGGGTTGCTGAACGGAAGAATAGAGCTATCGTTGGAGCAGCCAAGGCTATGCTTCATGATCAGGATCTGCCTTGGTTCTTATGGGCAGAAGCTTGCAATACAGCTGTATATTTGCAGAATAGGAGTCCTCACAAAGTGTTGGGCAAATTGACTCCAGAAGAGGCGTTCACTGGTAAGAAACCAGATTTGGGGCACATTCGCATCTTTGGATGCCTTGTGTATTGTCACATTCCTGTTGAGAAGAGAACCAAGTTGGAACCTACTGTAGAGAAGGGTATCCTTGTTGGGTACAGTGAAAATTCTAAGGCTTATCGGGTTTATATTCCTGCTCTCAGGAAAACAGTGGTTCACAGAGATGTGAAGTTTGAGGAAGAGAGGGCTCTTCAGAAGTCAAGTAACTTGATGAATGAGGAGGAACAAACATCCACAGTTGAGGTAGCACAAATTTCTCAAACTTCAGTCACACAAGCTGGAGAGCAGAACAAGCAGGATGATCAAATAGAGGAA
Source organism: Sequoia sempervirens (assembly GCA_007258455.2). Classification (NCBI taxonomy): domain Eukaryota; kingdom Viridiplantae; phylum Streptophyta; class Pinopsida; order Cupressales; family Cupressaceae; genus Sequoia; species Sequoia sempervirens. Next base: position 65,496,278 of record VDFB02000363.1, read on the forward strand.
CGAATAATTCCTCAGCCTCAGATTCCTATTAGTGAGAAGAGGAGAAACAAGGTAGCTGAGCAAACATTAAGAGAGGCTCAAGAATATGTAGGTGATCCTCAAGATTCAGTCAGACAAAGAAGGGCTCCCAGACGTTATTCAGATTATGTGGCACTTATGAGTGAATTAATTGAAGTAGAGCCTTCTAGCTTTCAGGAGGCATCCAAGCACCAAGTGTGGAGAGATGCCATGGTGGAAGAGTATTCTTCCATCATGAAGAACAGTGTGTGGGAGGTAGTACCAAGACCAGAAGATAAGTCTGTGGTGGGCTCGAGATGGCTGTATAAGATTAAGCATGCTGTAGATGGTAGTGTGGAAAAGTTCAAAGCCCAGTTTGTGGCTAAGGGGTTTTCACAGAAGGAAGGAGTCGACTATGATGAGACTTTCACTCCAGTAGCCAGGTACTCATCCATAAGAGCTATCATTTCTATAGCAGCACAGATGGGTTGGAGGATTCATCAGATGGATGTAAAGATGGCCTTCCTCAACGGGGTGATTGAGGAAGAGATTTACATAGAGCAACCAGAAAGGTTTGAAGCACATGAGAGAGATTCTCATGTATGTAGGTTGAAAAGAGCACTGTATGGACTCAAGCAGGCTCCCAGGGCGTGGTATTCACGTATTGATAGTTACTTGCAGAGTGTGGGCTTCATCAAGAGTGAGGTAGATTCGAACCTATACTATGTTCAGGTGAAGGGTGAACTTGTCATATTGTTGTTATATGTTGATGACCTATTTCTCACAGGGTCAGAGGAGCTCATAGCACATTGCAAGCGGGATCTTGCAGGAGAGTTTGAGATGAAGGACTTGGGGTTGATGCATTACTTTCTGGGAGTGGAGTTGTGGCAGAAAGAGGGAGAGATCTTCCTTGGACAAGGGAAGTACTTAATTGATATCTTGAAGCGATTCAGGATGGAAAACTGTAAGCCTATGTCAACGCCACTTGTGACCAATTGGAAGAAGATTGCTGCTTCCAGATCAGAGGCAGTGGACCCGACTTTATACGCATAGCTTGATAGGCTCTCTTATGTATCTCTGGTCAACACCAAAGTTTACATTTGTTTGCTGAACTCACTCGCTTAATGGTGTAGGAACCTAAACGCAGTAATCGGATAGTCGCAGCTAGTTTTGAGATATCTCCTCGAGGTAATGGATTATAGAATACCGGCATTCAGCGTGATGGAGCAAGCTCAAGGGGCTTCATCGATGACAAGGTGCAAGATACCGATCGAAAAGAGCACCAGTAAGTGCAGCTCTTGGGATCGTGATACTTTGGTACAACAGAAATGTAAGTCACCGAAGCCTTGCGGTGAGGCCTATATATGGCACCAAAGATGGTTACATGTGAGGCTATCCGGGCTCGTAAACTCTGTATCGGGCTCTTTAATCAGAGTCGGATCCCAGCCATTTCATCGCGTGATAACGAGTTGCATCAAACTCTCCGAGAATCCAAAGCGTTCTGCTTATCGTCAAAAGTATTGAGATCAAGTACCACTTCATCGTGAGATTGTGTGTGAGAAGGATAGTGAAGCTCACTACATTCTACGGATCTAACGATAGCAGAGATATCCTAACGTAAGGCCTTGATGAAGAGCAAGCCTGAATTCTTCGTGACAAGTTGGTGTGGTGCGTAACACTTCACTCAAGAGGAGTGTTGATTTTTGTAGCTCAAAAAGTGGGATATGGATTTGCTTTAAAGCAACTCAAGATAAGATTTGCTTTAAATCAATTCGAGTTGGATTTTTAGCAACAACAGGATTTTTATTCTTTAAATAGAATGTTTCTGAGTTTGTAAGGATAAGATAAATCCAAGAGTGGGATTTTATTCTTTAATAGAATGTTTCCGAGTTTGTGAGGATAAGATAAATCCTAGAGTGATTTTATGTGTAAATAAAGCCAAAGAAAGCAAGGAAAGATTCTTTCCTTGCACGCTAAGTAAAGCAGCTAGGCTCTATAAATACAAGATTGTTGTAGCAAACTCACATTGTATTTTCAAAAGAAAAGTGTTGTTAGGCTGAATAGAAGATCCAACATTTGCAAGTTTTTCCCCACATTGGGGTTCCCTGGGTATATCTGTGTTATTGTCTATTTGTGATTGGCTTTATCTTATTTTTTGATTCCGCTATTATTAGTTGTTAATTAACCCAGTTGTGTTAATTGCCATAACCGATTTCTTCTCAGTGAATTCCATTGTGCAATTAACTGCTGGTCGGGTTAGCTGAAATTCAACATAATCTTCCTTCCCCGTAAGCATTTTCTTCCTTTTCACATTTTCCGCCTTTTATACTGGCTTTAACTAAAGACACTCTGCTTGATCACATCCAGTGTAATGGTGTATTCACCACCATTCCACTTGTCGCTCAATCGCTGCCCTCGCTCACCCGTCAGCATTCAAATTGTTCCCGCGCAGTCTCACCGTTTCAGCACATTCAAAATTAGGTTTCCCACGCGATTGGTTTTGGCAGCTTTGGAACAAAGCATGGACGTCCGTCAAAGAATAATAGACTAGAGATTATTCAATATGCTCTGGTAGACATGTATGCAAAATGTGGAAACATAGACAAGGCACGTCAACTGTTTGACAGGATACCACAAAGAAATCCGGTCTCGTGGAATGCTATCCTAGTAGGATATGGACAAAATGAGTTTGCTGAAAAGGATTTACAAAATTTCAATCAAATTTAATCGGCAGGTGTAAATCAGAACTCCGCCATCTTTGCCAACATCCTCCCTGCCTGTGCCAAAATGGGAGCTTTGGAACGGGGTATGGACATCCATCACAGCATAAAGGAAAGCAATTTTTTATCAGATGTTGTAGCTGCAACCACCCTGGTAGAATATATTAGCATGTATTTATTTTAAAAACGATTAAGTGTCACTTGCAAGCTGACTATAATCTGTCTTTAGTTTGATAGAAATTGCTTATTTCTCATATACTTAGTGTAATTGATTATGGATATGTAATTCTTATGTAATTTATTATATGAAACTAATTTTGCATTATTTAATATTCTAATTTGTTTATGTAAAAATTCAAAGATTGTATTGATATGAGGTTTAAAAAAAATTATATACAAATATTAATATTAATATAATTTTTTTCATATTTTTCACATTATTATTTAGACTTAGGATAGTGGTGACACATTTTAGTCTAACCTTCTCTAACAACCATTTTTCTTGTTGTTCTTAGAATTCTTAATTCAATTTATCTTTGTGTAGCTCCCAAGTCTAAAATTATACAATAACTCTAGTAATAACTTATTTCAACTATTTTTCTTTAGGTAGGGAGCAATCTAGATATTTGTAGTAGATACTCTTCAATATTTACTATTGTTTTCTCTAAGAATTCATTAATTTAGTAGTTGTTTTCTAACATTGTTATGTATGATATATCATATTTAAAATTGTTGGATAGGGGAGATTTATATTAAGTTCACCTATTGATATTATGGTGTAGATGTAAAAAAGTGTTGTAGTTGGGAGGTTCTAATTATTTCTATTGAACAATAAACTCCTTAATTTTTCTCATAAGTTCCAAAATTTTATATTATATAAGAGTAATAAATTTTTCCACTCTTTTTATTTTATTTTTTTAAGCCTTTACTTCTTATTTTTTATCCAACCCCCTACCATGTGATGTATCATTAATGTGTTGGTAGTCTCCTTTATTCATTTTGTTAAATAGTTCCATCTTTAAAAATATTTGTGTTTCTTTCTCTATCCATCTTTATTCTATTCTCATTTCTTCTATATGAGTAGTATTTTTCTAACTCTATTTGACATAAATATATTTCATATTCTCATTGTGTAATTTCATCATGTAAATATTTCACCAATTCATCCAAACTATATCTTCCATACCATAAAATAGATATTATATTTGACCTAAATTATTCTTATTTATTATATCTATTTTTGTTAATAAGGTGTTCTATGCCTTCTTTGTAGCCTCTATTTTTCATTACTAACACTCCTATTGACTTCTATATCTTTTGACACGAGAGTATTTACTCTCTATTTAGATAATTGTATATTTTCTGCTAGTTTGTCTCTACTATTTATAAGAGATTGTTAGCTATCTTTTCTAATACATATATCTTTATTATTTATTTCATTTGTACTATCTCTTCTCTTTTTTCTTAAATATGTTTACGAATTCTTCAAGAAACTTCTTGATGATTTGTAGCATCATATGAGGGCTCCATGTTTACTCTAACATTACTTTTAAAATAATTCATTTATTTTTGTTGGATTGTTGTGTGTATATATTTTTCTTATGTAGGCATTCCTATTGTAAAAAAGTGACCTATACAACAATTGGACATCTATTGTGTCTTCTTATTTTGCCTATTCTTTTTTTTTCTACTTTCATCCTTTTAGGTGTTTTTTCTACCACATTTATTTGTAATCAAGGCACAAATGAGAAGGTGATGGATTTTATCTTCTATTATTAATGTGTTATTTCATAGATCTTAATTCTAACTTAAATTTAATATCAAGAGGGAAGTTATTAAGAATATTTCCCCAAAGCTTTGCAATCAAAATATCTTGCATAAATATCCAAATTTTATAACACTTTACACAACCTTTTATGATTATACATAGGTGATAGATCAGTTTAAGGCCATCTCCTCTTTGACCTTGATGCCTCTATTTCTTTAACCCTATCATCTTCTCAAGAAACCAATAATTATACAAAGAATAACACTAATAACTTATGATTTTCTCCTTAATCCAACCCTAATAATTAACTAAACTAATTGAATACGCCTTTCTCCTCCTCTATGTCATCTAAACTTACAATTTCTCTTCATTCACAAGCTAACTCTAATTGGATGAAGCTAGAAAAAATCCCAATTCTATCTTTCATGAGTTTCTTTCCAATAACTGCATCCAATTTCATCCTATCCAACCCTTGAACCCCAATATTTTCTTACTCTACCAAATTTTCCAATTCTTTTTAGTATATATAGACCTATTTTTCTATGAAATATTCCTTACTATTATCCTTTCCTTTTTATTTTTCTTAATTAGCTCTTTGGACTACCTTATCACCAAATCATGTTCCCCTTTACCTATTTTTTTTCATCTTCATTTTCATAAATTCTCATAAGGTATTCTTCTATTAATCCAACACTACTAATTACTAAAGTTATTTTTCTATTTTCTTAAGTTTCTACATGACCTTTTCCTTAAGTTTTTCCTTTGTATTAGTTTTCCAATTTCTCTTTTGTCAATGAGGATTCTCCTATTCTACATTTTTTTAATATTTGATTTCTTACATTGTCTAACCTTTGTTCCTCTACTTTAGTTATTCATTACTACTTTAGCATCATAGGTTACATTTGAACTAGATAATTATTCATTTTCTAGACATGGTGTGAAAACATTCTTATAGAACTATTATATTTGAGATAAATATAAATATCATGTAATTTATCACCACAAAAATCACATGTGGATTTTCCTTTTTTTCTACACTCATTAGCATAATGTCCTAGTTTACCATAGTTATCTCCTTCTCAATAGCTAAATTATGATAAATCATGGAGCAACCTATATCTTGAATTTGTAGTACCATATAGTGTACATTGTTAGGTGGTCTTATACTTTTTCTCAATTGAAGCTCCCACTAGCAATGTGCCAAATAAACATTGAATGCTATTATAGCTAAAACCTATGCTCTCTCCATACCCAAATCCAAAAAATGTTTCCCTAGTCAATCCACAAACAATCGGTTTGTATTGATCTTCTTCATGAATTAACATTTGACACCTATTTTTGTCATGTGTGTCCCACTTTATACTTTATAGTATATATGTACTATCTTTTTATGGAATTCATCAAGTTCCCTTGTTAGTGTGGAATCCCTCTTCATGCCTTTGATTATCAAATATTCATTCCTTAGATTTTCTTCCTTACTGTAATTTTTAAACCAAACTTTACTTCTCCTAGGTGGGGGAGAAGTCTCAAGTTTCCCACCTTTCATTATAATTTATTACCCCATTACATTTTCTAAAGTTCTAATTTAAAATTATCAATTTCATCCTTTCTCATTAAATCATTATCCCATATATTTGATTAGGAGTATATTGTAGTGATCAATTCTATTATGTCCTTATATGAAGAGGAAATCTTCTCATCTACTTCTATAACATGAGAGGTTAAACCTAAAATAAAAAAACTCAATTCATTTCTTTTATGTCAAGTTTTCTTCTAGCTTTCTAATCACACTTTTTAAATCATCATTCCTAATATTTTATTGATTCCTCCTTAGTTTTTATCATCTTCCATACTTTATTTATATTTTTTGTTCATACATTAGGTGAGTGGAAAGTTTCCATAAATAAGTCACTCAATTCTTTCCATGTTTTATCATACTTAGGGAATTCGTTAATGCACCATGTCTTAGTGCCTCATCATTGAGGTTCTCCACAAAATTGTAGACTTGGTTTTAGTCATGCCAAGTCCACTCTAATGAAATTCCAAGGCAAAGAGATGTTCACTAGCATCCTTGGTGTATTTACCAAAAATAAGGAGCTTAATTTTATGTGTTTCAAGGTGTGTGCCCTTGGTATCCTTGTTCTCTGTAGCACTGCTTGGGTTCGTAACATGGCTTAACCACTTCCCACGGATTCATTAACTCTAGCAGTTGTATCGGGCATTCACAAGTCAATCTTTTGGTGCAATGACAACCGTATGTGCAACAATTGGTATCAGAGCTTGGGTCACAGGTTCAAACCCCTCGATTGCATTGGGGGATTGTTGTAAGGTGTGCACCCTTCATCTCCTTATGATTTGCAACATAGTGCTTGGGTTCGTGACATGGCTTAGCCGCCTCACGAGGAATCATTATCTCTAGTGGTTGTATCAAGCATTAACATGTCGATAATTTGGTGCAATGGAAACTATCTGGGCAACATTATGTACATCCATTTTTGGATTATCCCTTCTCCTAATCTATTATATACTCTTGGATCTCTTTCTCTCTTGCTATCATGGCCTCTTTTCCTAGTTTCACTCCTTTTATACTTGACCAAAGTTATTTCTCTACCATTATCTCTTGGAAATTGAACATCTAAGAACTCAGTTCATAATATTTATCACAAAGCTCATACACAATTGCTTCTTGATATTGTTTTTTCTAACCTAATTAGGGATCACTACTTAATAGAATATTTAGAAATTCTTCTTGATTTTGACAACATGGGAGGTGACTCTTATTCCATGAGGTTCATCTCCTCATAGTGTTCCTTTAGATTGGGGAATGCATAATTTGGTTGATAACACATCATTTAGTAATTGATTCATCTTTAATTTTCTTTGAGTTGTTTTCTTCCTCAACCTAGGAATTTCTCTTTGTATCATCTCCAAAGTTTCCTTGTAAAACTCTAATTTTTTTGTGACTTATTTTACTCAATTGCTAAATATTTTCTCCTCTTCTTCACCAATTACCAACTTTATTTCATCAATTATTTGTTTTCTCTTCTTCCCCATAGCAACCACATCTATAGTATCCCTACAAATAAGGTTAAACTTCTCTAAGCTCATTGTTGTCTTATATTCGTTCAATTTCCTTATTGTTTTAGTTAGTTTTTTCTATATAGATCTAATTTAGGTTATAAACTACTCTATTTCAAGTGCATCCCTCTTGATGCTTCTCTTTTCCATGATCTTTCGTCTCAATCCTAAGATTGTTTCAATATTATTTCTTCTTCCTTCTTCTTTTCTATTATGATAGTTAAATTCTCTTCAAAATGTATCTTGATCTCACCAATAAAATCTTTACTCTCTTATTATCAAAATTTTTCATAAATATTTAATTGATTTAATTTATCCATCCTTAACTCCTTTATTTTTAATACCTTAATTTATCAAGACCTGTACAACATGACACATAATATTACAACTTTATTTTTAATGTACCTACAATGATCCTTATCTTATTTTGTATTCTACTAGGTAAGTTTTAGAGGACTTACCTTCTAGCACGCACTTATGGGTTTTCATCACTAGTCTCCATTAGGTTGCTCTTTTTTATTTTCTAATTTAATAGGATTAGATCCAACTACCCTCAGAATTTTTAGAAAGTCATTTATAGGGAAATCATTCCTTCATCTAAAATCCCTTTTCAAGGGCTAGAGCATTACATAGGACTAAGGGAATGGTAAATCTTATTGGTAGCTATATAGATCATTAGTGAGGGTGGTCCTTGCAAGATAATCTCTAAAAATTGAGGGTAGATTCCCTAGGTATCTATCTAAGGCTAACCCTAAATCTATTTATAATGTGTGGGGTGTGAAAAGGAATAAAGGTTGCTTGGATATATGGGTAGAGGTTGCTTGGCTAGGCATGATAGGTTACTTAGATGCATAGGCCTTTTGATCAATTACTATTTTAATTTTTAGAAAGGAATTCACAAGTAAGATGTTGTGAAATTTAGTCACATCAAAAGACACCTTCCCACTTGCTTTGGGTGACCTTAAGTTCATGTAAGATGTGTTTCATGTTGTGATTAGTCTAAGAAAGTGACTAGGTGACATATAGGAAAATATTCATATCTGCATATGGCATTGGCTTGGTCATTAAAGGATTATCTTGTGGTGGGTTTTTATTGGTTGGTAGAATCTATAGAAGTCTAGGTTGCATTGAGAAATTTTGGGAACTAGGGTTTAGGTTTACCACAAGCTAACTTACTTTTAGGGAAGGTTGTATAAAGAATCTTAGGAGTTTGAAAGGAAAACATGCAAAGAAGAGTAAAGATTAAGTAAAGGGATACCCAATGCTGATGGAAGAAGAAGTGGGATCAAGGTAAGGGAAATAATGACACCACTAAATAATATGGACAAAAGGATAAAGGAAAGGGATCAAGGATTAGGGATATAGAGTGCTAGATGCACTTTTTGGTCAAGGAAAATATTGAAGTCCAAAACTCTATGACTCAAGAGAAATGGGTTAAGGATCATTAATGTGGTGTGCCAAATACTAGAAGGAAAAAGAGTGAGGGAAATAGGGTTAAAGCCTTTCAAGGTTTAGAGATTGGTTTTGCCACATACATTTGACCTTTTGGATATGATGGTATGAGTAATCCTACAAGTATGGGTTGAACAAGGAGGAAGGGAGATGGGAAGTGGGTTGAGGGAAATGAGCAAGGAAAATACTAAAATCCCCAAGATTTTGAGACTTAAAGGAAAAGTAAATCCTCATATTAGGAATTAAGGATTGTGAATACTCAATGCTAAAGAAGAGGGAACATGGAAAATTGTAAGTGGAGAATAATTGAGGCTCACTAATTAGTCTTATAGCTTAAGAAGTACATTATTATATGGAGACCTAAAATTGTAAGGCCAAAGGCAAAGACAAAGTAGCGAGTGGAAGGGTGGGTAAAGCCATGATAAAGTACCTAGGTAATGAGAAATAGCCAAAGGTCTCAAAAAGAAATGGAAATGTTGGGTTTCAAGGAATGGAGGGAAAAAATACTAGCAAGAGGAAACCTACAAACCTAATAAAAGCTATAAATAGACACAATCACCCCTAACACTTGAAAATTTCTATAGTTTGAGACATTTAGGCATGTGATGAGTATACTGAAAGACAAAACACTACAACAAGAACATTTTTTAATAAGGGGGTCTATTGAATAAATTCTTAGATTGTTATAGATGGTGGCCAAAACATGGTCCTATTAAGAAAGGAAGCACTCAACTTGGATAAATTTGCACTTACTAATATAGGCCCCAACATCACCTAGAAAGGGGCAAGACAAAGATATCACATAAAAACTATAGGAAAAATAATACAAATCTTTGATCAAATATCAATGAAGGACTCTATAGGCAAGAAAATCAAACTAAAAAAGAATTAGAAGCACCATAAGGTCCTTTCATTAAAAATAATATGTAAGATAAAGACTCAAAAGGACAAACATCAATAGAGGAGCTCTCTGATTTTATCTTAAACTAGAGATGGTGTTGCAAGGCATAAATAAGTGGAAACTTTATTAGAGAATGTTCGTAAGCATTCTATGATAATCAAACCAACTTAGGAACCCATATATTAAGGTTTATCATAAGTAAAGCTTTTCAAAATAACTTCATTAATGAAATTAATCCTCATGAATTAACAAGGCCTTTGATTGATCTATGACAAAATGTTTGTGCAAGTGAGTTCATTTCCTCTTCATGAAATCAACTAAACTAATCATTAAAAGTAGGAATTGCAATAGTCTTGGAGATAAATTTCATTTCATTGTGACAATTAACGCATATTCAAAGGTTCTTAACAAGGCTAATAATTGTTGTAACAGGCATGTCTAGAAAACCAAAAGCAATTGACATATTTTCACTATGGTGGTAGAGAAATAATTTGTTTCACTCCTTTTCCACACCACTAAGTGTCAAGTGCATCTGGAAAATACCCAATTGCCTTCATCTCCCAAACCAATTTCTCCAACTTTGCATAGATTTACTATGTCTGTGGATGTCATTTGTCTCCTACAAGAGCACATGGACTTCAATACATCTGGAGAGATTTTTAATTCCTTATCTTTCATCAATCTCCTTACCATTTGCTCACACCACCTGCCCACTACCACATAGATGCTTAAAAGAACACAAGTAGATCCAAATAAAAAATAGCATTGTTGTAAATACTCCTAACCCTGTATTCATAGGTGATCTGCAGGCAGCAAGAAAATAGATCCACACATCCACCACAGGTTTAGCTTACAAAATTGCTCTATGCTTTATGATTTGATGGATGTACATACCCTGTTCCAAAGCTCCCATTTTGGCACAGGCAGGGAGGATGCTAGCAAAGGTTGCGGTGTCTGGCTGTACACCTGCCAATTGCATTTTGTTTTTAAGTTTCTGAAACCTTTTCAACAAATCCCTTTTGTGCATACCCTGCAACCATGGCATTCCACGAGATCACATTTTTTTGAGGCATTTGGTCAAACAGTTCACGTGCCTTGTCTATGCTTCCACATTTTGCATGCATGTCTGCCAGGGCGGTTGCAGCTACAACTTCTGACAAAAAAAACGCTTTCCTTTATGCTGTGATGGATGTCCATACCCCATTCCAAAGCTCCCATTTCGGCACAGGCAGGGAGGATGTTGGCAAAGATTGCGGATTTCTGATTTACACCTGCCGATTAAATTTGTTTGAAAGTTTGTAAATCCTTTTCAGCAAATGTATTGTGTCCATATCCTGCAAGCATATCATTCCACAAGACCAGATTTCTTTGTGGTATCCTGTCAAACAGTTGATGTGCCTTGTCTATGTTTCCACATTTTGCATACATGTCTACCAGAGCATATTGAATAATCCCTAGTCTATCATTCTTTGATGGACGTCCATGCTTTGTTCCAAAGCTACCATTTTTGCACAGGCCGCGAGTGACAAATGAAAATGAATCGCGTGGGAAACTTGGTTTTGAATGTGCTGAAACGGTGAGACTGCGCGGGAACAATTTGAATGCTAACGGTGAACGGGAAACGGAAACGGCGAACAACAAGTGGGACAGGTAATTGGGCCCCACACCAGCCACCTAAGCGTGGTCAACGCTTAGAGTGTGCGGGTTAAGCCACCCGCCTTTTATCTCCCACCACCTTTCTTCTCCTGCCTCTCTTCACGCCTCTAACCTCTCTCTACATTTTGTCCAAATTTGTATGCATACATTCTTATCCTCCCCAAATTTCTTTGCTCTTTGTCTTCTCTTTTCTCATGTGGATTTTGCATTCAGAGATCTTTCCCTCCCACGCCATGTTCTCTACATACCTCCTATCAAGCTCTACGATGAATTTCTCCTCTCCAAGCCCAAAGGCCTCGATTTCCCATTTTTTTCTACCATCTGCGTGTGCTCATAATTCCTCTAACCTTTATGCTTTGGAGCTGCCCATAATCTATTGTGGAAGCTCCCATTTTGTCGTAGGCATGCAGGATATTGCTTTTCCTTGCTAGTTGTGTTTGCTTGAAGTTATCTATTGCCTTGTATCTTCCTCAAAAATATCACGCAAATTCCCCTGGAATGGGTTGGTAGAGAGGGTTTTTAATAAGCTATCAGGTGTTCCATATCACTCCTCTTATCAGGTTGTCTTCTCACACAAAAGAATGGACGCCCCTCCCTTCACGTGACATTGGAGGAGAAATGAAAAGGGTGCCATACCTTATTAAATGCACCATCTCTCCTCCTCTTTCCTTGTCATGATGCCCATAATCTTTCCTTTACTCTCCTTGACTTTTGTTCTATAGGCTTAATTATCTACGATGTGACATTCTCCCCCCTAAGGATAAGTTGTCTTGGCTTATTAAAAGGTTATATTTATAATTTGATCAAAATTTTGGGTTATTAGTCAAGTTATTTCCTTTTGAACAACTAATTTTGGCCTCTCAGGTGGTTCTCTTTTCCCTAATTTAATGAATTTGTAATAAAATTTATAATATTTAAGAGGGTCCAAACTAAAAATATGCCAAACTAAAAATATGCCCTCGAGTAAGCATTTTCGCTTAATCTAATCCTCTCTTTTTTATTTAGGGGTTGCTATTTCTTAAAACTAGTCTATACTATGACATTGGATACACACATTTACTAGTTAACCTTAGTAAGATATCAAAGTATCATGCATCAAAACTAGTTTTTGTCATTAACTATTAAGGTAGTCACATCCTATTCATTCAAACATATCCCTATAATTATTTGCATTTTAGGTTCTTAGTAATTCGTGTTCATATTCAGAGTGATTTTTTTTAACACTCTTAAAGATGCAATGAACATTTTCCTCATAACAAGGGGTAAAACTCAAATCCAATAGTGAGTTAGGGGATCTAACAATCATCATATTCCTTAACCTTTTGTTACGTAGTTTGATTTTCATTTATAATTCATATATCAAAATTCCTTTTTTTGCACCCATCTAGGTTTCATTTTTCTTGGTTAGTTCTAGCCACCCATTCCTAGGAGTTTAAAAATCCATTTAAGATATTCAAAACGATTATGTACATATCAAGTGATCAACATGGTTATGGGCAGTTGGTAGTGTAAGACAACATACATAACCCAAAGTCAAGTGAGCTTCACAAGTCCAGTGTTCTAACTTGGTTGCTCTGATAGCAATATAAAATCACCATCTTAGGTACAATTTTTTTTTAATTCAATTTTCATTAACTACCAACTTAACTAACCAAACATATGCCATCCTAAATTAGAAGTGTTAATATTAAAAGGACTTCATTCACCATTGTGATAACAATCAACATCACAACTTATATTCTTACAATCAGAAGGATTAAGCTCCTATATTTAGGGTCACCTGTAGACCCCAAACCTAAGCCTCAAGGGATCATGGTGACCTTGCCTACATATCCCCTAATAGGAATCAAAGGCTTTGTAGTTTTCCCCACAATGATAGATGGAGTTCAATCTCTCCTCTTGTATGAGATCTATTATCTCACCTTTATCCCATAACTATTAATTTAGTACATTGAAGCTATTAATATAGTAAATTATAATATAATGATAATAACTTGCCATCAAGTGTTGGGTCCATACTAATCCTTACCAAACATTAGTGCACAAACATTCACAATATTCATAAGAGATCATTCATACCATAATATCAAAGATTATACACAATGGCCATCATGAGCATACCCCTATATACATAAGCTAATTAGCTCATACACAGTACAAGTACAATAGTGATTGGTTCATACATAAATCACAAGTGCAATAGTGAGTGGATCATACACAGATCACAAATAGTGAACCTACCAAGCCCATTGGATTCCAACTTTAATCACCTATAGGCCACTGGAAACAAGTTTATCCACCCAAGAAGAGGTAGCTCCTAACATATACCACCTTTTGACCTTAGTGGTATTGTCAGCTATCTTCTTCACAATCCTAGGTAACACTTGACATCTGTCACTTCTATGCTTATCAATGATAGCCAATGAACCCTATCAATACATGGTTAGTCCTGGATTACTTTTACCCATAGGTATGGGTCCCTACCCATGCAACCGAGCTATGGCCATATCATAACTAGGGTATCCCACTACCTTCACCTCCATGAACCAAGTGAATGTTGGCTAATCCCTAGCAGTAGCCTAAACAACAATTATTGGTACGGTCCAATGATTGCTTATCATTGCTCAAATATCTAGATGGTTCAATTTTGGGCCAATCATACATAACTTGAATCACAATCATGATCAATACATACATAGGCCTATACATAAAGACCTCTAGCTATGGATTTTAATTATACACACATAAGAGATACATGGAACCAACATGAGATGGACTTTACCCAACATAGACATATAATCAAATACTCATTATAAAATAGTCAATCTTTGCTTATTATATAAAAGCATATTATGTATTAAATACACAGTATTAGATTCCCTTAACTCATTCATATCCATCTGGTACCCATTTTGCCTTAAACTAAAGCCTACTAAAGGGAGAAGGTCAAACCAAGAAGGAACAACCCCAACCCTTGGAGTTCTCCCCTATAAACCCTCCCCTATGGACTTGAAGTCACAGGGACATCCTTCACCCAAGGACCGCCTATGTTTCTACTTCCAAAAAGATCAAAGTCACATGTAGTTCTCCTCATAAGGTATCTCAATGATACCTACACACTGGTTTCCCCATAAGGTTTTTTTAATGTTTATCTTTCACTAATATGCTTAACAATAGATAGGAGAACATAACTAAGTATCTAATTTACCAACCCCTTTTATAATACTTCCTTTTAATGACATCAAGGTCTTGAATTAAAATCGACCCATGATTATTCATAATCCAGCTACAACATCTTGAGGTTCATCTTATAAACATAAGGACTAGGCTTATTACTCAACATGAAATAACCTTGGTTCACAAAAATCCATAGGAAGGTATTTCCATTTGAAACTCATATAATAGTTTAACTATCCAGGTTCTTATACAATAGTATTTATAAGCTTGTTTCAAGGATAATTAATTCCTAAATCCTACTTAAGAATAGCTGGCAACACTTTATCTAATGTATGAAAATATAAACCCAATAGTAATTTTACTAATGATATTCTTAATCTTCCAATTTTCAATACACTATAGTGTAACCTTATATTTTTATAACGGTTTTGTTAATGGACTAGATAATATTTTCACTTTTCAAATATAGCCAAATATTGCATATACTAACATGTTATGATATCAATCATATCATAATATGTTCTTTGATATCTTTTCCAAATACAAGAAACTCAGATTTAAAACTCATCCACTATCCTTAGACTTATTAAAAAACTTCATTTTAAATATCCTTGAAATAAATCATAGTAAATCATTCTATTTAATCATAAAACAATTTGGTACAAGTATAGTTTTAGTTTTATTGATGAAGTCATTATCACCTACATTATTAAGTGACTGTATGTCAAATCTTGTATAAGGTGTATTATATTTCTAGATCATATTATAAGGTGTTCTTATTGCTAGAGTTTTAACTTAAGACTTCCTTGCCATCTTATTTCACTTGAGTCTCAACATAGAGGTTTAATGAACTCAAGGTATGAACCTATTTGATCTCCCACCATTTTCTACTCAAAATTCCACACTTGGATATTCAAATAATCCTCCCTTGGCAATAGAAAATTCATTGTTTATTATTTCCTAATAATCCCAACTTTCTTTGCTAATTGCATTCATCTTAAATTACAAAGTAAGCTCATCATGATATTACTAGCATATATATTTATTTTATCTAGATCTAAAGCAATATTGTGTTTATAATCAATGTCATGGCCTAATGTTAGTTAGTATATTGTTATCATTAGAAATAAATCAAGGTTCCATGCTAATAGGATTAGATAGATTTTGACTTCTAGATTTGAACACTAGTATACTATCAAAATCAGTACTTCCAATTGGGGGGTCAAGTTCTATTGTTGCCTCATTGTATACCATTTATTGCTAACATAATTAGAATCAATCCACATATGTAATTTATGCTTCCAACAAGCATTATACATAATCTTAGTCACATTAAGTCATAGGGAAACTGGAAGTAATAAAACTATCACCTCAAATGATAATTATGCATAACAACTTACTCCATACAAACTACATCCATACATAACAAAGCATAGCAAGGAAACATTCATCCTTAATCCTTAAACATTACCATTTTATAATTAGTAAATTGACATGAGTTCACTTCCTCCTATGATTTTCTTAGCAAGTTATAGCATATCTCAATGTATCATATACATATAAAGATTTACAAGTCAGATGACTAATGGTATTGGTAAATACAAAAATTTATTTACCCAATATCAATCAACCCATATTGAGGGAACTCACAATGTTTACCTAATACATATTGACCTATTCCCACTATAAAATTAATATTATTATTGTCCCAATCAATCTATTTTAATTTTAATTTTAATTCCTAAGAATAGCAATAATACTTTGAGTCACTAAGAGATCCAAAAGTGTTTTAACTCAGATTTCCTTTACCATGGTTTAACACTCATAACTAGAGGAAAATGCTAGATATAAAATTAACTCAAGTAAGTGATTCTCATGAGTTCATGTTTTTAGTTAGGCTAAATGGGGAATAGACACAATCAAAAACATTATGGTTGTGATACAAATGTCTAGTGTATCATTGTTTGAGGAGCTATTAGCTGACCTAAGAGATGTTGAATCGAAATCTGCTTGTAGAGGCAAGTACCTGAGAACCTTATAAGGAACCCTTACTCTTTCCTTGCATGTTGAACTTGGTAATTTTTAGGAGAGTATCATCACATTCTTCCCCCAATATTTGTTACGCCAGACACCTTATTGTGCCTCCTATCCATCCTGCCCAAAATTCTCAAATGCCCTCCTGCCCTCTTTCCATTGTAGTCAGGAAGGATGCTCGCAATGTCTGTGGAATTTGGCTTTACAGTTCCTAGTTGTATTTCTCTAAAAATTTTAAAAGGAAATTTAATGAATCTATTTTCTACATATTCTATAACCCTTTCATTTACAACTGCCAATCATTTCCCTCTACCCTCTAAACCCCAAGATGTCTCAACACCTTATTCTGCATTCTAATCTTCCCTCCCTATGAAATTTCTTCCTTTTCATGTTTTTCTCTACTCTTTTCTTTCTCATCACCTTTCTTATCCTTCCTCTCTTCACACCTCTAAACTCTCTCTGCATTTTTTTCCAAATTTGTATGCATATATGGCCTTGCATCCTCCCCAAATTTATTTTCCCTTTTCCTTCTCCTTTCTCACATGGATTTTGCATTCAAAGATCTTTCCCTCCCATGCCATGTTCTTTACATAACTCCTATACACCTCTGCTATGAATTTATCTTCTGTCCAAGCCCAAACGCCTTGATTTCCCATGCTTTTCTCACATTTGCATGTCTCCACAATTCCTCTAACCTTTATGCTTTGGACCTTCCCATAATCTATTATGAAAACCCCCATTTTACCTCAATCATGATAGATATATCCTTTTTCCTTGCCAGTTGTGTTTTCTTGAAGTTATAAATTTCCTTGTATTTGTAATGTCCCCTTATTAGAGACATAAAAATGCACACACAAAGTTCCTTGTTCACGATTACAAAAGAGTATTTCAGATTGCACATTTTAAGAATAAGACAAATGAAATGCATTACCACCTAGGGCATAAACTAACTTGTACAGATATGACCTATTACTCCCTAGCAGAATAGATCCTCGCCTCGTTCCTCTTCCTAATCTTGTTGGATGGAATATTTACTATGCCAAGGGCATGTGCACAATCTCGAGTTGGACACCCTCAAGTTTTATTACCCGTCTTGGGCTCCGTCTAACATTGGACTGATTTACCTGCCTTCCATCCACATACTCCCTATCGAGCGTTAGCGAAAGGGGATTTGGTTCAGAGTCTATTCCCATAGTAGTAAGGTCATAGAAGCTTAATAAGGTGCAATAATTGATATAAGCAACATTATTGTGTCATAAATATTATCCATTAATCTCAGATGTGGAATTAGTCATTCATCTATGTTGAATAGGTGAAATTCAATATATTGACATATATATTTATTAATTGCAAAGCGTGGCATTTAATACGCATTGACTCATCATATTGTACTTGGTTAAATTCACAATTTAACACAGATTTGAGTGTTAGAAGCATTCACTGATATTTAATAAGATATGGGGTTAGTGAACTTATAGTATCCCACTACCATAGTAATCTATATTGATTCCATAATCCCTCAATGCTTAACCCATTGGTGAGGGTACTTACCTCTGAATGGCATGCTAACTAGAACTCTTTCGGATGTGTTTTCCTTGAGCCGATCCATCTTCTACCTTGGATGCGATGATGATCATCCTAAGATTCAATTGATCAGTTCTTAACATTTAGAAGATATTGTCAGTATATATCAAACAAATAGTAATCTATTGTCCATACTTATATAAAGCATTATAATTACTCATAAGGCTCAATAATTATTGTAAGCTTCATTATTGAATAAGTGTATATGATATATACACATATATATATTCTGTATATATACATATATATCATTATTCTCTCCTTATATTGATTAGCATTCATATATCTATGTTTATGTAATGATTCATTCCCTACATTAGTATTTGTGTTTATATATTATTCATTATCAGTTTTATGTTATGATTATCCAATAATATACATAGCTTTATATTGTAATGCAAACCAATTTTGGTTGCTACTATTCCTATTTCTAGAAGCTTTCATATAATGATCCCATTGGTTAATATATGTTTAACTTCATTCCACTTCCTAGCTGCATATCTTCCTTTAGATCTACGCATTTTATCTCTTATTTTTACATATTATATCTCTGCTCTCTCAAGAAATATTCCCGTAATTGTCTATTGCTGCACTCGAAAGATATTAGAATTTTTCTTATTTCATTCTCTTCCATGCTCGCCCCTTTTATATCCATGACATGGTCAAAGGATATGACCTTTCATTATGTTTATTTGAAAAGGGGTGTGTCTCTTGTATTATGTTATCACTACTAATTGATAAATCGTGTGTTTAGGAATAATTAACATTATTCCTTTCCTTAGATGAGTTTGTTACCTTATATGCATAATAACCATCTCTAAGCATTGTTGCTTTATTGATTGCTACACTTTAATCATCCTATATTCATTGCCTCCAAATGATGTTGGAACTCCTCTTCTTATAATTCTAGTGGTATGCATTCTTCACATCAACTGTCTTTCATCGGGTCTTTGCACATTGTAGAGGAATGCGTTGGCTTAAGAAATACTTATCGTAACATCGAGAAAATATATTTCTGTGATTACCACGTCCAATATATAGCAATTTGATAAAAGCCACCACACTGAAGGCTATAATTACGGCGGATGAATAATTTACGCCGAAGGCGTATCCAATTTGAACAGAACAAAGCTAAAATATTCAATCAACCGTGTAAATAAGCTTGGAGACGATTGAAACGTCTGCAGCCGTTCGTTTTCCACGGATGCTATTTTCGTTTGTTTTTGCCCGCCTCCCACGATGATGCTTCAGTCATGTCCATCACCAGGTCACCTGCAAAATCTTCAAGCAACGTGTCTACCAGTAAGAGTGACACAACCTAGTTGAGAGGGGAGCTCAACATGCCGTCAGAGTTTTATTTTGGGACGAAATCTTGCTTCTTCTTGCAAACAACTCTATAGATCTTCTCCCTGTGTTTCGGTGAGCCTCGCCAACAAATATCCCCATTACATTTTATTTTCACTAAAATTATCTCCAATGAAAACCAATTCAAGGATCGCGTCCAACTCTATAGATCTTCTCCCTGTGTTTCGGTGAGCCTCACCAACAAATATACCCATTGAATTTTTTTTTCACTAAAATTATCTCCAATGAAAACCAATTCAAGGATCGCGTCCAATACTCAGTGAATTTATGTCTCATGTGAAGGCCGGAGGTGAGGAGGAAGTTTTCACACATAGTAAAATTAAATATAAAATATTATTTTCTAACACACAGAGCTACTGCTCAGGAATTTTCTCGCTTGTCACATTCATCTCCTCGCTTCATTCTCATTCACTCTATTAAAAAATAAATTACAATTACAAAATATATACTAAGGTAAAAAGTCACGTGAAGAATTTTCACGGATGAGAGGAAACGAATACAATTTTCAAATTCACCTAACTAATTTTTCCCCCGTCAAAATACATTTAATACAATGTCCTTTTTCATAATAATCAAACTTAAATATTAAATCTTTCGCATCCCGATATTTCCTTTGGCGGTGGCGGCTTTCTCCATAGTTCCCCACGGTATCGCGATGGTTAAAATCTTGATTGCGATATTGCGGGCAGCGGTTAGTTGACGGCCCGGTAAACTGCGGCGGTTAAAGATAAAACAAACTTTTACGGAGTCTCCCGTGATATCACGATGAATATTTTATTGATTGTGAGAGAAGCGGGTATCAATGGAGGTAATGGCTGTGTGGTTGATATAAACAAAAGACTACAGAAGTCTCCCGCGGTATCGCAATGGCTAATTTATTGATTGTGATATAGCGGGTAGTGGTTGGCGGGGACAGCGACAGTTAGGGTTAATATTCCAACACTCCCCCTTAAGCATAACTGCGCTGTCCACCATGCCCAATCTGTTTCTTTGAAAAATAAAATTGTCTCTTCCCAGCGGCTTTGTGAAGATATCTGCACTTTGCTCTTCTGATCTGCAATACTCTAAAAATATATCACCATTGTTAATTAATTCTCTGATAAAATGATATCTGGTATCAATGTGCTTGCTTCTCTTATGAAAGACTGGATTTTTCGAAAGAGCAATGGCTGAATTATTATCACAGTAAATTTTTGTTGCCTCCATTTGTTCATTTTGCAATTCTTTCAAAATTCTTCTCATCCAAACTGCCTGGCATGCTACACTTGTGGCTGCCACATATTCTGCTTCAGCTAATGAAAGACAAACTATTGGCTGCTTCTTTGAAGACTATGAGACAACTCCAGTCCCAAAATTAAATACATAACCAGATGTGCTTTTTCTATCATCAATGCTGCCAGCACAGTCACTGTCTGTGTATCCTATGAGTTTGAACTCATCTGAACTTGAATACTTAATGCCAAAATTTATTGTTCCACTTACATACCTTAAAATTCTCTTCCCAGCTTTCCAATGGGTGTCTTTTGGTGTTTCTATAAACCTAGAAATCAAACTTACTCCATACATAATGTCTGGCCTTGTGGCTGTGAGGTACATGAGACTTCCAACAAGCCTCTTAAACAAAGTTGGATCAACATTAGACCCTCTATCATCCTTGATTAGTTTCAGACCTGTCACTGTAGGTGTTGGTGCTGGTTTGCACTTCATCATATTAAACCTCTTCAAAATGTCATTTGCATATTTTGACTGTGAAATAAAAATACCATTTTCATTTTGATTCACTTCAATGCCTAAAAAATATTTCATCAGACCTAAGTCTGTCATTTCAAATTATTTCTTCATGTCTGCCTTGAACAGATCAATTGACAAATTGCCAGTGAAAATTAAATCATCCACATATAAGCATACTATTAGTATTTCACCTTCTTCATTCATTTTTGTATACAGTGTG
Source organism: Sequoia sempervirens (assembly GCA_007258455.2). Classification (NCBI taxonomy): domain Eukaryota; kingdom Viridiplantae; phylum Streptophyta; class Pinopsida; order Cupressales; family Cupressaceae; genus Sequoia; species Sequoia sempervirens. The sequence goes on from VDFB02000363.1 coordinate 65,517,961, forward strand.
GGTTCACTGCTACATCTATTAAATCCATTCTGCAAAAGATAATTGTCTATTCTGATGTACCAAGCTCTTGGGGCTTGCTTCAATCCATACGTTGCCTTTTTCTAATTTGAACTTTGTCTCTTGACCTTAACTTCATATCCGTGTGGTCAGATCCACATAAACTTCTTCTTCTAAATAACCATTTAAAAAGCTACTTTACATCCATTTGAGATACAGACCACTTATTCTGAGCTACTAATGCTAAAATCATCCTTATAGTATCCAATCGTGCTACAGGTGCAAATGTTTCATTGTAGTCAATTCCAGGCTGTTGTGAATAGCCCTTTACAACCAATCTTGCTTTAAGCTTCTGAACTTCATCTTTTTCATTCAATTTGGTTTTATAAATCCATTTCACTCCAATAACATCTTTGTCTTTTGGAAGACTGACTAGTTCCCATGTCTGATTCTTTTCAATTGCTTCAATCTCTTCATCCATAGCACTTACCCATTTATCATCTTTGACCGCATCTTCAAAATGAACTGGATCTTCTATTTGAGAATAAAATGCACAAAGAGAAATCTGATCTGAATTATTCTCACCTTCATTTTGCTCATATATATCTCTTATGCTTCTGATTTTCTGTCTTCTCAGACTTGCCAATGTAGGATTTGACATATCACTTGAACTTGTGGAATGTGGACCCGATGGTCCTGCTGTAGATGGTGTTTGTTGTCCTCTTGTTGGACTGCTTCCTTGAATGATTGAGGTTGTTCTTATAGTCGATGCTGGTGTCACTTGTGGACCACTTTGTTGAGCTTGAATGGGAGTGGTAGGAGTCACAATAGCTGGAATATTTGTTGATGCTGAAACTTCATTCTCCTCTTGAGGTATACTAGCTGAAATATTGACTGTCTTCTCTATACTTCCATCCCATGCTTCATCTTCTACAAATTGTACATCTCTGCTGATTATAACTTTCTTTGTTGTTGGATTATAGAGCTTATAAGCTTTGGATTCTTCACTGTATCCAACAAATATACATTTTTCTCCTTTGTTATCTAGCTCCCTTCTCAATTCATCAGGCACATGTGCATATGCTACACATCCAAATACTCTCATGTGAGTAACACTGTGTTTTCTTCCTGTCCATGCTTCTTCAGGTACTATATTCATAACACTTTTTGTTGGACACCTATTCATAATATAGGCTGCACAAGAAATTGCTTCTGCCCAATATTCATTTGACAAATGTTTGGCTTTCAACATACTTCTAGCCATTTTCATGATTGTTCTGTTTTTCCTTTTAGCTACTCCATTTTGCTGAGGTGTGTATCTAGTTGTGAATTGCTTGTGAATTCCATGATCCTTGCAAAAATTAAAAAATTCTCTTGAAATATATTCACCACCTCTATCCGCTCTCAACACTTTGATATAATAAATCACTTTGTTTTTTCAAATCCAAATTTTGAACCTAATTTCCAAACAGACAAACACTTTGGCCTTTTTCTGCTTTAGAAAGTAAACCCATGTTTTTCTTGAATAATCATCAATGAATGTCAGAAAATAAAAACTACCACCTATTGAAGGTGTTTGCATAGGTCCACACAAATCTGAATGTATAATTTCCAAAAGGGCTTTTGCTCTAGCTATTCTCTCCCGGCTGGAAAATGATTCTCTATGTTGTTTTCCTAAAATGCACCTTTCACATACCCTTTCTGGTTTTTCTATTAAAGGTAGTCCCTTGGCCATGCCTTTCCTATGAAGTAAATTTAAACCTCCAAAGCTGAGATGACCAAATCTTAGGTGCCATAACCAATTTTCATCTTTTATCTCAGTTTGAAAGATTGTCTGCACTACTGCTGTAGTTTCTTCTCTACCCACTTGTGAATTCATTAAGTGTTGTGCTTGAGCATAATTTATATTCAAATCTGGCCTTATCTTTAAGGGAAACATTCTGTTGTTTGTCATTCTGACTTTTGCAATAAGTTGGTTGCTTGGGTATTTGTCTAAAATTGTGCATAGACCATTCTTGAAGGTTACTCTATACCTTTTTTGAACCAGTTGCCCTACACTCATTAAGTTATGTTTCAGACCAGGCACAAAATACACATCTGAAATATACTTTTTCTCCCCCTGTTTAGTTAGAATATTGACATCTCCTTTTCCTTTGACTGACACCTTGTTGTCATTACCCAATGTAACATCAGACTTTACATTCTCATTTAAACTTGAAAACATTTCTAGATTCCCTGTCATATGATTGCTACAGCCTGAATCTAAAAACCATACATCTTTTTCATTTGTTTGAGCAACATTACAAGCTAAAAACATTGTTCTCTTATCTGAATCCTGATTTTGACCTTCTCTTGAAAAATTTGTATTTTGTCTATTATTATCATACTGCTTCTTTCTACACTCATTCATATAATGCCCATATTTTTTACAGTAGTGACATTGGACTTGAGATTTATCATACCTTTGATTTTGTGACTGATTCTGTGTTGAGTTTTGGCTTGAGCCTTGATTGCTGCCTCTTCCATTTGAGCTTGATAAACTATATCTTTCACCTCTGTAAGAGTTTCTTCCTCTTCCTCTTGATCTACCTCTGCCTCTTCCTTGACTGACTGAAGCCTGAGTTTTGAAAGCATGCTCCAGTGATGTATCTGCTGACCTTTTCAGCCTTTGTTCATGAGAAATTAGAGATGCATATAGCTCATCAACTGAGAACTGTGAGAGATCCTTTGTCTCCTCTATAGCAACTACAACCGGTAGAAATTTTGTGGGCAAACTCCTTAAAATCTTTTCAACAACTCTGGTATCTTCCAGATTTTCTCCATGAGACCTAATTTGATTAACCACCCCAATGACTTGGGTGTAGAATGAATCTACAGATTCATTGTTCTTCATACATATTATTTCAAAATCTCTTCTCAGCATTTGTAGCTTTGTTGTTTTAACTTTTTCCATGCCTTGATAGGTTGTTTGAAGTATGTCCCATGCTTGTTTGGACTTTGTTGCTGCTGAAATCCTTGGAAAAATGCTCTCATGTACAGCTTGAAACAGATAAAATAAAGCCTTTGAATCTTTCTTCCTTGTGTCCTTCAATAAGTCTTTCTCTGCTTGTGTTAAAGCATTGTATGCTACTGCATCAGCTGGCTCTGCAAATCCATTCTCTACTAAATCCCATATATCCTGTGAGCTAAATAGTGCTTTCATTGTAATTGACCAGTACTCATAATTCTTCCCATTAAACTGTGGAATTTGTGGGTTTGTCAAGCTTGTGCTTGCTGCCATTTTTAAAATTTACCCAGATAATCTACTTTGATAAAATTGATTCTGATAATCAACTTGCTCTGATACTCGAACTAGCTCTGATACCACGTGAAGGCCAGAGGCAGAGGAGGAAGTTTTCACACACAGTAAAAATTAAAATATAAAATATTATTTTCTAACACACAGAGCTGCTGCTCGTAATTTTCTGTTTGCTCACATTCACATACCTCCGTCAAAAAATAAATTACATATACCTATACATATAGGTAAAAATCACGTGAAGATTTTCACGGATGAGAAAGCCCGAAATTACAATTTAAATTCAAAATCACCTAACTAACTTTTCCCCCGTCAAAATGCATTTAATACAATGTCCTTTACATAATATAAAAACTTAAATATTAATTCCTTCGTACTCTGAAACTTTTTGGCGGTGGCGGCTTTCTCCATAGTTCCCCGCGGTATCGCGATGGTTAAAAACTTGATTGCGATATTGCGGGCAGCGGTTAGTTGACGGCCCGGTAAACAAAAGTAAACGGCTGGCGGTTAGAATAAAACAAACTTTTACGGAGTCTCCCGTGATATCGCAATGAATATTTTATTGATTGCGATATAGCGTATCACTACCGGAGGTAATGAATGTGGTTGATATAAAACAAATGACTACGGATCTTCAACAGATCGCGAATGGCTAATTTATTACTGTATATAGCTGGCAGTGGTTGGCGGGGATGCAGCAAAGGAGGGTTAATATTCCAACACCTGAACCAGCCAAGGATGGTCCGTGTTGAGGATGGGTTACACAAGTATCCGCATGGGATTTATTAGATTTTTCTTTATAAAACGGGAATCACTCCAATTAACTGTGATGAATTGGGGTTAAAACTTCCCCATAAAATGGAAAGTATTAGATGCCAAGTTTGTCAGGGTGTTAAGCATGGATAGAGAGGACAGCTACCCAAAGAAGATCACAAGAGTCACATCAACATAAACATTTTTAATCGATCTTAAACAAATTTATGAATGTTCTTTGGAATTAATTTACTTATGAATAATTATGAATGCACAAGAGTCCAATTCATTTATGAATGTACTCTGGAATTAATTGTAATGACAAACTAGTATCTCTTCCTTTCTTTTGAACAAATTTTGTTTTAGTTACTAAAAGGCAGTGTGATTGCAGCCTGAAGCTGTTGATATCAATTTTGAAAGGGTTCATGATCTTCATTTAAAGTCACCTCTTGTTGATAGCTTGTTTCATTTGCAGAAGCATTTCCAGCTAAACTACCATTATCATCATCCTCATCCAAGGGAGCTCTTTCTCGATATGGTATTGCCTTGTCCTCTGCAGGTGTTTCTTCTGGTCCTGGTAGCCCTTTAAATGAAGATCCTATAATTCTCGGTTCTTCTGGAACTAGATTACTATAATTATTTACCGAGAGTAGTCCTGTTCTTTCCCAAATAAACTCCATATAATGAGCACAGAAGTGAAGAGCAAACTGTTACAAAGACTGCAGATGGAAGTAAAATACCACCTGAGATTAGTGAAGAGATTAATAATGCTGTAGGAAAAGAGGGAAAAGGTGAATATGGAGATTTATGCAATTATAGAAAAGAAGAACCAGAAAAAAATGCAACACATGATATAAAAGAGGGCTTGTATGAAAAAATTGAGAAGGAAGCCGCAAAAGACAAAGTTAATACTATAATAAAGGCCAAGGAAGCTATTCATTAGGAGACATAGCATCACATCAAAGGCAATTAGAGACAACAAAATCTAATGCGAATGATGGAAAAAGTACATATGGAGCAAATGTTTTATGTTCACGAATAAAAACCCTTGCAGATGAGGTGGATATGCAAAGCAAATATTTTATGTTCACGAATAAAAATCCTTGCAGATGAGGTGGATATGCAAACACCAGTACCAGAATCTATGGTACGAGGAGAAGCACTGAAGCAATTGCCAGGAGGGGTTCAAGCAGTGGAAATCTCACTGGATAATATTGCACAACAAACAAAGGTTGAACAAAAGGAAGGAAGCTACCAATCAGTCGAAATTTGGACTCGGTTGGCAAAGCCAACCATGCAGAAACCAGTTGCAGTTAAATAGACATCTAAATCATCTCGAGATACTTCCAAAAAGGCCTCAAAAGTTGGTACAGAGGTGAGAAATAGAGGCAAAAATGGTTCTGGAGTACAGGTAAAGTCTATACATGATAACAAACCCAAGAGTTCGAAGGTTTCTACCAAATCAATTTCTGACTCAGTAGACAAAAATCCTGCAGCGGAACTTGATAAATTTATTAAAGAAGTAAAGGAAATTAATTTTTCTGAACACAAGCAGATTCACCCACTCTTCCTCTTCTCAGATTCAGATGGCCATGGGCAGTGTTATTTGGGAGAATTTCTGAAGGAACGGCCACTATTGCTGGAGATGCAATGAATGCAATGACTCCATATATTGGACAAGGTGTCCATGCTTGCAACTTGAGGATGCCATTCTAGACAGATGCCTTAATAGACATGGACATCCATGATATTGTGGTCGCAACTGCCCTAACAGACATGCATGCGAAAAGTCGAAGCATTAACAAGGCACGTGAACTGTTTGACAGAATACCTGAAAAAAATTCTCATCTCATGGACTGCAATGATTGCAAGATATGTACAAAATGGATTTGATGAAAAGACTTCAGAAACTTTCAAGCAAATGCAATTGGCAGGTGTAAAGCCAAATTACATAACCTTCGCCAGTATCCTCCCTGTCTGTGCCAAAATGGGAGCTTTCGAACAGGGTATGTACATCCATCAAAGCATCATGGAAGGAGGATTTTTTTCATATATAGTAGTTGGAAATGCTCTGGTAGACATGTAAGCAAAATGTTGAAGCATAAAAAAGGCATGTGAACTGTTTGACAAAATGCCACAAAGAGAGGTTATCTCAAGGCAATGATTGTAGGATATGCACAAAATGGGATTTTTTGAAAAGCTTTAGAAACATTCAAGCAAATGCAATTGGCAGGTGTAAAGCCAGACTCCACAACTTTTTGACAATATAAGAGCATTGCAATAGGATATGGACATCCGTTAAAGCATAGTGAAAATGTGGAAACATAGAAAAGTGTCATAACCCCTCAATACCTTGATAATTATTTTGCATGACCCCTAGCCCCGATGTAATTTGGACAAGGTGTGGAACTTTAGAGTCCAATGTGTAGATATATGTATCCATGTGTGTGTGTGAGTTAAATGTGAACCTTGATGCTACTATTATTAAATGTGATTGTCAATCTTATTATGTTGTTTAAATTTAAAGCATGAAAAGTTTGGATTAATGTGGACTAATGTTTTGGCTGTTGTATTTGCATGAGGATTGTCATTGGATGTAGGTACCAAGGGTGCAAAGTGAGGTGGATTATGTGGTTCCATTGGTTGAGAGAAAGATAAATGGTATGTCATTCCAGAGTTAGACCTTACCTGTGGTTTTCGTCTCCCCGAGATTCAATCTGCCTAGGATTTAGACATATATATTATTGCTATAGTTATTTGTTCCAGCTATGTAAAGCCAATAGGTTCACTTAAAATATTTCAACTATTTGACATGGCTTAAGTGGTGAATTTATTTTAAAAAAGAAAAAAAAGAAGTCTATGAATAAAAGGTGAAATTCAAAATAAATAAATTCATGAAAGTAAAAATAAATAAATAAGGTTAAATAAGAAAATAATAAACTATATAAGGAATAGCTACCAATATTAAAGTGAAAACAAATTAAGGAAAATAAATAATAATAGTTGCCTTTCACCTATGATATAAAATAAAGGCCGAAGACTCCCATCGAATAAATAAAAAAAAATGAAAGAGAAGAAATAAGCTATCATCGAACAAATGAGGAAATAAAGGAAGACGCAGGAAAAAAATGAGATGCTTTCGCGGGAGAGGAAGGGCAGCATAGAACAGCAGAGCAGGGAAGCTATCATAAACCTCGACCAAGGAAAGGAAGAAGCGTAGTTGGGTGAGGAAGCAGAGGGAAAAAAAAGGACATCAAAACATTTTTTTAAGCCTAGCGACCCTGCAGTTGAAAATGGCAAGATGAAGCTTGAAAGTCATGCCATGGAGAACCACACCCATCCCGTCTTTAAAAACATCTAGCAACATTTCATTTTAGCAAGGAGAAAATCAGAAGAAAAAGAAGAAGGAAGAGGTGCACAGCAGAAGTGTGTGTTGGTAGCAACTAGGGTTTGAGTATTGCTGATTCAAGGCATCTTATTCTCAGGTGCAAGCTTTCTTTTCTTATTTGTAGTTATTATTTTTTGTTGAAAGTTGAAACCCTTATAAATTTTCTTTTTGTATGGTTACTCTATCATTTTGAGAATTTGAGGACAGTATTGCATATTCAAGGCATCTTATTCTCAGGTGCAAGCTTTCTTTTCTTATTTGTAGTTATTATTTTCTGTTGAAAGTTGAAACCCTTATAAATTTCCTTTCTGTATGGTTACTCTGTCATTTTGAGAATTTGAGGAAAGATTTGTTGTCACACACACAAGGCTTGCATTTTACTTAGAATGGCAGAGGACTTTCTTACTTTGTTATCTAACTAGATATATATATATATATATTATTTTTTTATATATTTATTTATTCAGCTTCCTTGAGCCATTCAATCATAGCCACTCTATGGGCTTGCTTTTCCAATCATTTACCAGACATTATGCTGGGCATAGGCTCTTGTTGAATGTGAAGTGTAGAAATATTATGCTGTTCAAAAGAGTTAAAGGTGTTCCTTTAAATATGATTTGTAAGAAAGCATAAAATAGGGTAAAAGAGTTGGTGAACTTGTTTCCAAGCCCATCAAAGACTCTATATTGGGCAGCCCCTACATCAATATAGCCACCTATTAGAATCTTGTTACCTTGTAGTGCATACATACTGCCATTATAATCCGGTTACATCGCTGCCTTTACAATCTTGTTGCTGCATACTGATGAAACCTACTTTGTTGTGCATGATTATTGTTGTGACAAGTCTTGATGCTCAAACATGCTGCTAATACATCTTATTGTCACCTATACTTGGCTGTATAATCATATTGTTGTGTCAAAATTGTTGTTACCTACAAACGGTTGATACATCTTGTTGCCACATACATTTGGCAGTACATATTTATTGTTGGGACAAAATTTTGGCTATTGTTCTCACTTGCTGATACAAACTAAGGTTGGGTTGTTGTTGCATATCAAGGCTATAAACATAATATGTTGCATATACATTACAATGGGGCATAACTGGAAAAACATGTGTTTTGTTATAGACAAGTATTAGCTGGAAATGTGTAGTGATCAGCTCTTATAGTTTCCAATTTGTGTAGTATAAAAGTCAAAAGGAAACTGTGAAATTTGGAATGGACAATATATTCTATCTTTGGCACTCAAAGATTAGCCAGTAACAAGCAGTTAGGTACACTATCTAGATAACAACTTGAAGTTGTCTATGATTCATTTTAAGGTTGTATAATAACATGATTTATTTCTAAACTTTTCTTAAATTAGGTCCATCAGAAGCTAGCAATCTCCTTGAGAATATATATATATATATATATATATATATATATATATATATATATATATATATATATATATATATATATATATATATATATATATTCCACATATATCTTCACAAACAACTCGGTAAACGTCTCTTGAATAGTGTTTTTTATTAAACTTAAATGGTCTGATTTTTTTTTCTTTCAAACATTAGGGGAATTAGTTTGTGTGAATAAATGGTTAATATACTTGATTTTGGCCTTTGGAAAATTTGCTTATTACCGTCTGCTTGGTAGGCTGAAAAGAAATCCATCCATCCACCTCTCAATAGATGTTATGATCGGTTGAATGAGAGGGCATTCTTACTAAACTCACCAGTGGCATTATGATGAGTGTAGCCCTTATGAGCCCATGCATTAGGAACATTCCTAAAGGATAGAATGAATTAGAACTTCTTCACAAAAGGACGAAGAGTGAGTTTTCCAAACATGGCTGCATTTTGGATGAAATCTACTAAGCTTGGGTTGGGAACCTACTTCCAGTCCAATACTAAGCTTGAGCTAAGGTTTAGTACTTGCTCAGAATGGACAATAGTATAGGAGAAGTACTAGGCTCGAGATGGATAAAAGACTAGGGGCAGTACAATGCTTGAGATGGACCATAGTCTAGGGGCAGTGCTAAGCTCAAGATGGATGGTGGTATAGGTGCGACACTAAGCTTGAGATGGATAGTAGTCTAGGGGCAGCACTATGCTCAAGATGGACATGAGTCTAGAAGTCGTACTATGCTTGAGATGGTTATTAGTCTAGGAGCAACTATGCAAACAATGGTTACCTTAGTTTGCTTAGCTAATAGATGGACAATAGGAAGGCAGATTCCCAACAAGTTGAAGTAGGTAGAATAGACCCTATGTAATCCCTATAGCTATTAAAAGGAATTATAAGCTTATTATTGTTAGGTGCACCTTGAGAAGAGGGTCACTAGGACACCATAAGTCTAAGGGTTGGAATGACAACTCTCTCTCTCTCACCACGGGCCACATATTCTGCTTGGAGGGGTGGATAGGGTTTGAATTCACTTGGTTGGGATCAGTTTGCACCCCATCATGAGTAGATTAAGCAGGGAAGCAGAGATAACTTGAACTCGTCCATGAAGGTATGTACAAGCCAGTTCAAAGCTTCCTATGGTTTAATGCAGCAAGTTGTACTAGTGGATTATGTAACTGACATGATATGTAACAGCTTAAGCTGATCTACATTATGCTTTATATAATTCTAACTTTTTTTTAAAATCCTTTTTGCATGATGATGAAGAAAAGAAAAATTGTGCTAAAATTCTCCTCTTCATTGGGGCAGGTTTTAACATTGGTATCAGAGCCTAGAACTCGACACTAGGACCTAGGTGCTCTCTCTCTTTCGTTGTCCTAATACAACTCTTTGGTAATGACAGTCATGTCGAGGGAAGCAAGGAAAGGGGAAGAAGAAGGCCTCGAGGAAACATCCTCAATGAAATAACCTAGAAGGATCCAAGACCACTAATATCACACAACCAAAAACTGAGATCGAAACCAAAATCATGTCTGACATAGAGCCATTGGCTGAGACTATTAAGCAACTAAAAATCCAAAAGGGAAAGCAAATGGCCAATCATGAAGCGCCAAATGGATGCCCTCAACGAAATCCAAAAACCAAACCCTCCACTATTAGGGACTTCCCTTTTGGTTGTGGACGCAATGCTCCAATCCTCTCTAAGGAAGCAATTGTAGAATACAACTGTGTTCATGCCAATATGTCTATAACTATGGGGACCTCCGATGAGGAAGAACTCGAAGAGGAGGCACCTACTCTGTAACTAAAACTATGTAAAAGATGATGAACTAGTACTAAATAAACATCGTCTCACTTTTTGTAAAAGTTTCCAACTACTAATGATATATAAATATAGACTTATATATGCTTATTTATCAAGGTGTTATGATGAATGAGAATGGAATGTTTAAGGATTTGAATCTTAGGTTGAGTATGAATTTCTCCTTGATTCTAAGACAAGATTTATACAAAATAACAAAAACACATAAATAACAATCTCTTTTCTTTCGTAGAACCAAACAAATTCAATGAAGAGAGCTTCGAGGAGGGGAACAAGTCCTAGCCTCGCCGAAATGTTGCATGCAAGTAGGGGTGCATTGCCTCCACCTCCTACCATACCTGAAGAGTTACAAGCTTAATTAAATGCACTTCATGCAAAAATAGCATCACAGGAGCATCAAATTGAGGAACTGACGAGGAAAAAGGAGCAAGGCACTAACCACAACACTGGCCTAGGAACTAATCATAACACTGGCATTGGAACTAAAGAGTTAGATGTGGAGCATAATGGGAATACAAGTCAAGAACATGAGAGCAAATCCAGAATTCCCACCTACAGTCACTATCGATTAGAGTCACAACGAGGAGTGGGAAAGGACCCATTGATTCAAGAATTAAAGAAAGTGCAAGCCCCTAAGTTTGATGGGACTGGAGGTGGGGACATCGTAGAAGCATGGCTCATTGGAATGAACAAGTATTTTGGGTTGATAGAATTAAGTTCCAACACTAAGGCTAGGATTTCCATTTATCACCTAGAAGGAGAAGCCTCGCTTTGGTGGGAACATTTGGCAGAAATAAAAAATTATGATATCAATCAACTAACTTGGGACAAGTTCACCAAGTGGTTTTGCAAGGAGTACCTTTCTGCTCATCATAGAGACCAAAAGATGACCGAATTCCATTCACTGCGCCAAGGGGGAATGATGGTAGCTAAGTATAAGTCAAAATTCATGAGCTTACTCCGTCATGTGCCTTATATGAAGGAAGAAGAGGATCGGGTGATCAATTTTATCTTGGGATTGAATAAGAATATTTTGTATGCAACCAAGCTCACTTGACCTAAAAGTTTAAACCAGGTAGTGGAGGTAGCTTTGGTTTCTAAAGAAAAGCATAAGAGCAAGTAGGAATGCAAACAAAAGCCATATACCTCCAACCACTCTGATAATAAGCAGAGGGGTAATCAAGAAGCTAAATCTAAAGGAAAGGCTTCTCAACAAAATAAGAGGGGTTCAAATTACAAGGAAAATCATGGGTCAGAAGGTCAAAAGGATAAAGGAGACAAAATGCAAAAAACATTTAGGCATGAGGCACAAGGTGATTCCAAGAGAGGAAAGGAAGACCGAAAAGGATCAGTGAGTGGATGTTGGACATGTAAAGGTGATCATTATATGAGCGAGTGTCCCAAGAATCCAAACAAAACCACCAAACCCACTGCTAGAATTTTTGCAGTCATGGATAATCGTCAAGCGGATCAGCAAGCTCCATTGATAGAACTTTGACAAGGTACACTTCTTAGCCAACCCATTTCTATCCTAGTAGATTTAGGAGCCACAGATAGTTTTATTTCCTCTCATGCTATTCAAAAATGTAAAATTGATCATAAGAGTCTTAGTAGAGAGGAGATGGAGGTTGAGTTTGGGTCAAGTAAGACACAAAAGATCAAATCTTGCTTGCGAGGAGCTGAAATTGACCTAGGGATTATAAGGACCAAGGTGGATCTATGGGTCACTCCGTTAGGGTCTTATGATTTAATCCTTGGGATGGATTGGTTCCAAAAGCACCAAGCCAAGTTGGATTGCTACAACAAGAAGATCAAATGTCTAGATGAACAAGGGAGGTCAGTGGTTCTTCAGGGGATTAGGAGACCTATGGTGGTAAGAATGATCTTAGCCATGCAAGTAAAAAGGGCAGTGAGAAAGGGGAGTAAAATCTATCTAGTAAAGGTAGAAGAGGGTAATGATGATCCCACATCTAGCATTGAAGACCACCCAATTCTCCAAGAGTACCGTGATGTCTTTCCTGAAGAATTTCCAGGATTACCTCCTAAGCGACAGATGGACTTCACAATAGATCTAGTTCCAGGGGCCGAGCCTATCTCAAAAGCCCCCTATAGAATGAACAATGCTGAATTACAAGAGCTTAAAATGCAGTTGCAAGATCTAATGGAGAAAGGCTTGATACGACCTAGTGTGTCTCCTTGGGGAGCTCCAGTGTTGTTCATTAAGAAGAAGGATGGAACACTGAGGTTGTGCATCGATTACCGAATGTTGAACAAGGTAACCATTCGAAATAGATATCCCTTACCCAAAATTGATGACTTGTTTGATCAAATGAAGGGAGCTGCAATATTCTCTAAGATAGATTTAACGTCAGGTTACCACCAGTTAAGAATCAGGGAAGAAGATATTCCAAAGATAGCCTTCAGAACAAGATACGGCCATTACGAATTTCTGGTGGTGCCTTTTGGCCTAACCAATGCCCCCTCAGCTTTCATGAGCCTCATGAACCATGTTTTCCATGACTACTTGGACAAATTTGTGCTAGTGTTTCTGGATGACATTTTAATCTACTCTAGAAGTTTGCAAGAGCATGAGGAGCATTTAAGAATAGTCTTGCAAAGGTTGAGAGATCATAAATTATATGGGAAATTGTCCAAATGTTCTTTCTTTCAGCCTAAAGTGCACTATTTGGGACATATTATAACGGCCCAAGGAATTGCAGTAGATCCAACCAAGGTTCAAGCAATTGTAGAATGGCCTATTCCTAAAAATGTGACCGAAGTAAGAAGCTTCATGGGTTTGGCAGGGTACTATCGACGGTTTGTAGAGAACTTCTCCAAGATAGCTAACCCCATAACCTCCCTTCAACGAAAAGGGAAGAAGTTTGAATGGACAGAAAAATGTGACATTGCATTCCAGAAGTTGAAGGAAGCTCTTACTACTGCACCAATTTTGCAAGTGCCTGATCCAAATAAAGAATTTGTAGTTTGGACGGATGCTTCATTGGATGGGATAGGTGGAGTGTTAATGCAAAATGGGCGAGTGATTTCCTTCGAGTCCAGGAGATTAAAGGATCATGAACTCAATTATCCCACCCATGACCTAGAGTTGGCGGAAATCATGCATGCCTTAAAAGTATGGAAACACTATTTGGTAAGAAGACCTTTCAAGCTAAACACTTATCATAAAGGACTCCAATATATATTCACCCAACTAGATTTGAATGCATGTCAAAGAAGGTGGTTAGAATTCTTAAGCAACTATGAGATAGATATCTCATATGTTAAAGGAAAAGAAAACTGTGTTGCAGATGCCTTAAGTCAAAGGGCTAAACTAGCTACAATCTCACAATTGAAGTTTGAACTGCCAAAAAAGATCAAGCAAATGCAGAAACTAGATCCCTTTTGTCAACAAATGAGGGTAGAAATACAACGAGGGATTAATCCAGCTGAGTACCATGTGGGAAATGATGGAATTCTTTATTATTTGAACCAAATTTACGTGTTGGAAGAGGGTGGTTTGAGAATGAAAATTCTTGCAGAAGGCCATAATGTGCCCTATCAAGAACATCCCAGGGTGACTAAGATGTATGTAGACCTAAAAACTCATTACTTTTGGCCAGGAATGAAAAAGGAAATCACTTGCTATGTCACCAAATGTCTTGAATGTCAACAAGTTAAGGTGGAGCATTGTCATCCTACGGGAACACTATATCCTCATGATATACCACAACATAAGTGGTCGGTAATCTCCATGGATTTTGTGATAGGATTGCCTAAAACTCGACATCAACATGATAGTATTTTAGTAGTGGTTGATAAACTAACCAAGGTAGCACACTTCATACTAGGCAATGTGAAGGATGATGCCCCACTTTTGGCTAAAAGATTCATAAAGGAAATCATTAAGCTACATGGGATGCCTGAGGTAATCATTTCAGATAGGGATAAGTTGTTTACTTCCAAGTTTTGAACCTCTCTTATGACCACATTAGGAACCAAACTCAATTTTAGTATGGCTTACCACCCTGAAATGGATGGCCAAACCGAAAGAGTTAACCAATTTATGGAGGACATGCTCAGAATGTATGCCATGGATCAACCCACTAAGTGGGAAGAGTATCTACTACTAGTAGAATTTTCATATAACAATTCATACCATTCTTCCATCCAAATGGCACCATTTGAAGCATTGTATGGTAGAAAGTGTAGAACGCCTATAGGTTGGGACAGTTTAGAAAATCGAGTAACTATAGGGCTGGAACTTCTATAGGAATATGACACTCATGTGAAAGTTATCAGAGAAAGACTGAAGGAGGATTCAAATCGGTAGAAAGTTTATGCAGATACCAAGTGGACACCAAGGGAATTTCTAGTAGCAAATAAGGTGTTCCTACATGTTAAACCACACAAAAGCTCAATAAGGTTTGGCAAGGCTGCTAAACTAGATCCACAATTCATAGGGCCTTTCGAGATACTTGAGAAAATCAGTCATGTAGCTTATCAACTAGCTCTTTCTCCATCTCTCTCTCGAATACACAATGTATTCCATGTATCCTTGCTTAAGAAATATGTTTTTGACCCATCATATGTAATTGACTAGCAGGCTCTATAGGTGGAAGATGCCGGAGATATCCACCTCGAACTGCTTGCCATCATAGATAGGTGCAATCTGCAATTGCACAACAGAACTATCCAGCAAATTAAGGTCCTATGGGACCAATATGGGGAACAAGGAGCTACTTGGGAAGATCAAAATGTAATGAAACTAGAATATCCATACTTGTTTAATTAAGCCAAGCCAACTTAATCCTAAGGGGGGGAGTATGTCATAACCCTTCAATACCTTGATAATTATTTTGCATGACCCCTAGCCCCGATGTAATTTGGACTAGGGGTGGAACTTTAGACTCAAATGTGTCGATATATGTATCAGTGTGTGTGTGTGTGTGAGTTAAATGTGAAACTTGATGCGACTATTATTAAATGTGATTGTCAATCTTATTATATTGTTTAAATTTAAAGCATGAAATGTTTGCATTAAGGTGGACTAATGTTTTGGTTGTTGTATTTGTGTGAGGATTGTCATTGGATGCAGGTACCAAGGGTGCAAAGTGAGGTGGATTATGTGGTTCTGTTGGTTGAGAGAAAGATAACAGTATGTCATTCTAGAGTTAGACTTTTCCTATGGTTTTCGTCACCTTGAGGTTCAGTCTACCTAGGATAAATTGATACATATATATTATTGCTATAGTTATTTGTTCTAGCTAAGTAAAGCCAATAGGTTCACTTAAATTTTTTTGACTATTTGATTATGCATACATGGTAAATTTATTAAAGTTCTATGATGAAAAGGAAAATTAAAAATAAATAAATAAATACATAAAAGTAAAAAATAAAAAGACAAAAAGAGAGATAAATAAGTTAACTAAGAAAAAAAAAAACTATATTGGGATAGCTACAACTAATAAAATAAAATTAATTTGTGGCAAGCACATCATGGTATTTTCCATACACTTGAAATAAAAATATAGGGTGATTAAAACAATCCCCATCAAACTATGTAAAAATAAAAATAAAAATAAAATAAGGTTTATTATCGAGCAAGAAGGAGAAGGAAGGAGAAGGATGCAGAAAGAGGAGGAGATCCTTTCACGAGAAAGGAAGGAAGAAAATATGGTGTTGCAGGGAGGTTAACAGCAGCCATCGACCAAGGAGAGGAAGAAATGTAGCTAGGAGATGAGGCAGAGTAGAAAAAAAAAGGACATTAGAACATTTTTTAAAGCCTGACAACCCCTGTAGTTCAAAAATGGCTGGATGAAGCTTGAATGTCATGCCATGGAGAACCACGCCCATACCATCTTTAAAAACATTTAGCAACATTTCATTTTTGTAAGGAGAAAATCAAAAAAAAAAGAAGGAAGACGCGCATAGCAGAAGTGTGTGTTAGTGGCGACTAGGGTTTGAGTATTGCTAATTCAAAGTATCTTATTCTCAGGTGCAA
The DNA here is from genome assembly GCA_007258455.2 of Sequoia sempervirens. Lineage (NCBI taxonomy): Eukaryota > Viridiplantae > Streptophyta > Pinopsida > Cupressales > Cupressaceae > Sequoia > Sequoia sempervirens. The sequence continues at coordinate 65,534,634 of VDFB02000363.1, forward strand.
GCTTTCTTTTCTTATTTGTAGTTATTATTTTCTATTTAGAGTTGAAACCCTTATGAAATTTCCTTTTTGTATGGTTACTCTGTCATTTTGAGAATTTTGAGGAAAGATTTGTTGTCACACACACAAGGCTTGCATTTTACTTAGAATGGCAGAGGACTTTCTTACTCTGTTAGCTAACTGGATATATATTATTATATATATATATATATTTATTTAATTAGCTTCCTTGAGCCATTCAATCACAGCCACTCTATGGAATTGCTTTTCCAATCATTTACAGACATTATTCTGGGCATAGGCTCTTGTTGAATGTGAATTGTAGAAATAATATGATGTTCAAAAGAGTTAAAGGTGTTCCTTTAAATATGATTTGTAAGAAAGCATAAAATAGGGTAAAAGAGTTGGTGAACTACTTTCCAAGCCTATCAAAGACTCTATATTGGGCAAGCCCTACATCAATACAGCCACCTCATACTACCATTAGAATCTTGTTACTTTGTAGTGCATACATACTGCCATTATAATCCGGTTACATTGCTGCCTTTACAATCTTGCTACTGCATACTGATGAAACCTACTTTGTTGTGCATGTGTATTGCTGTGACAAGTCTTGCTACTCATACATGCTGCTAATACATCTTAATGTCACCTATACTTGGTTGTATAAACCTACTGTTGAGTCAAAATTGTTGTTACCTACAAACGGTTGATACATCTTGTTGCCACATACATTTGGCAGTACATATTTATTGTTGGGACAAAATTTTGGCTGTTGTTGTCACTTGGTGATAGAAACTAAGGTTGGGTTACTTCTGCATATCAAGGCTATAAGCATAATATATTGCATATACAATACAATGGGGTATAACTAGAAAAACATGTGTTTTGTTATAGACAAGGATTAGCTGGAATGTGTATTGATCAAGTCTTATAATTTCCATTTTGTGTAGTGTAAAAGTCAAAAGGAAATTGTGAAATTTGGAATGGACAATATATTCTATCTTTGGCACTCCAAGATTAACCAGTAACAAGCAGTTAGGTACACTATCCAGATAACAACTTGAAGTTGTCAATGATTCATTTTAAGGTTGTATAGTAGCGTGATTTCTTTCTAAATTTTTCTTAAATTAGATCCATCAAAAGCTAGCAATCTCCTTGAGAATATATATATATATATATATATATATATATATATATATATATATATATATATATATATATATATATATATATACAAATATTCCACATATATCTTCACGAATAACTTGGTAAACCTCTCTTAAATAGTGTTTTTCATTAATCTTTAATGGTCTGATTTTTTTTTTCTTTCACACATTAGGGGAATTAGTTTGTGCAAATAAATGGTTAATATGCTTGATTCTAGCCCTAGGAAAATCTGCTCATTATCATCTGCTTGGTAGGCTAAAAAGACATCCATCCATCCACCTCTTAATAGCTGTTATGATCGGTTGATTGATAGGGTGTTCTTACTAAGCTCGCTGGTGGCATTATGATGAGTGTAGCCCCTATGCGCCCATGCATTAGGAACATTCCTAAAGGATAGAATGAATTAGAACTTCTTCACAAAAGGAAGAAGAGTGAGTTTTCCCAAACATGGCTGCAATCTGGATGAAATCTACTAAGCTTGGGTTGGGAACCTACTTCCAGTCGAATGCTAAGCCTGAGCTAAGGATTAGTACTTGCTCGAGATGGATAGTAGTCTAGGAGAAGTACTAGGCTTGAGATGGATAAAAGACTAGGGGTAGTACAATGCTTGAGATGGACCATAGTCTAGGGGTAGTGCTAAGCTTGAGATGGACAGTGGTCTAGGGGCAACACTAAGCTCGAGATGGACAGTAGTCTAGGGGCAGCACTATGCTCGAGATGAGCAAGAGTCTAGAAGCAGTACTGTGCTCGAGATAGTCATCAGCTTAGGAGCAACTATGCCAACAATGGTTACCTTAGTTTGCTTAGCTAATAGATGGACAACAGGAAGGCGGATTCCCAACAAGCTGAAGTTGGTAGAATAACCCCCTATGTAATCCCTATAGCTATTAAAATGAATTATAAGCTTATTATTGTTAGGTGCACCTTGAGAAGAGGGTCACTAGGATGCCATATCTGCACGTAAGCCTAAGGGTTGGAATGGCAACTCTCTCTCTCTCTCACCACAAGCCACATAATCCGCTTGGAGGGGCGGATAGGGTTTGAATTCACTTGGTTGGGATCAGTTTGCACCCCATCACGAGCAGAGTAAGCGGGGAAGCAAAGATAACTCGAACTCAACCATGCAAGTATGTACAAGCCAGTTCAAAGCTTCCTATGGTTTAATGTAGCAAGTTGTACTAGTGGATTATGAAACTAACATGATATGATACAGCTTAAGCTGATCTCCATTATGCTTTATATAATTCTAACCTTCTATGAAATCCTTTTTGCATGATGATGAAGACAAAAAAAAATTGTGCAGAAATTCTCCTCTTCATTGGGGCAGTTTTTACAGAAATTTGTAAGATAGCCAATTTCAAGCAATGCATGCTACACAATTATCGGCTAATATAAAGTCTATTAAAGATATTTTTTTGTTCAACTTGTTATGGAGTTTCATGTAAATCAGCATTTCCAAATGAAGATACATAAACAAAAGGTACCTAGCTGTGACTGTTTCTTATTTGTAACCAGTAAAGCCATCATTTGTAGCAGTTTTGAATGCAATCCAAATATTTATTCAATACATCTCCACAACTTCCACATTGCAACAATAACTTTGGCATAACTTGGATTAAATCCAATTATTTTCTATTGATGAATGAAGCACTTTGGAAGTGTCTACGTACAACATTTAAGGTTGAAGTCATTGCATTCTTAAAATAAACCTCTACATTTTTTTTTTGAAATCATAAACTAGCCTAAGTAATTTTATTGATCAGTGGCCAATGGCCCTGTTTCTGCCATAAAATATATGTAGGCTACTGATCAATCATTATTTGGATACAATCCAAGTATTAAGTGCAGCTTCATTCTCTCAGTTAAGATCACATAAACCTAACCAAGTAATTTTCATTTTAATGGCAAAAACAATCAGCAAGTAATGAAGTGGAATACAATATAATGGAAGCAAAAACAAGCATTACGATAGGCCCTGCAATCCATCCCAATTGTGCAACAGTCCATGCTAAAGATAAAACTCCTGCTGTAAGCATAAATTACACAGCAATGAACTATTTTTTTGATGCCTAAAGGTCTACGTGTATATAGGAAAAAGGCAGAAAATCAGAAAAAGCACTAAGAATTGATAGGAAGGTTAATTAGGAAAAAAATTATCCGATTGCCAAATGCCTGCAACGTTTATTTTATAAAAGATGTTTATTAAATTATTATAGGCTAAAAGTTTATATGACATGCAGACCATGAACAATGAACAATTTCAACCTTTTTACATATTGTTACCATTTGCTGAAATGAAGCGTACACAAACTTGAATAGACAGCATCAGAGCATGGTCATCAAAAAAGCGATTGTACCTTGTCCAATTCTAAAAATGATGATGTATACATAGAAAAAATCTTTCAAATAACACTGTTTATAACATTATATAACATGAATTTATCCAATAGAATAAAAAGGACGTTCAAATTATACAAAGTTAATACAAATTAAGACAATAATTTTTTTAGCACTTTAAACAATATTTTTTTTAGCACTTTAAACAATCTCAACATGACTAGACCATGAGTGTATCAGTCCTGGTAGATATGAAAATAAAGACAATGTTTTACAATGGCTTGTACAACACAGAAGAGGCCAGCTGCAATACCATGTGGACAAGGTTCAAAGTAAACAACTGAATCTGACAGGGTAAATGTAGATTAGATAAAATTGTTTATGGATTTATTTGTGTTTATTTTTCAATCAATGTTTCAGATCACATTTAGAATCACTTACCTCTCTCTCATAAGTGCAATCTAGAATGATAATTTTAGGAAACAAACAGTTGAATCTACAATCAATCTTACCTAATCCATATGAATTGTAGAAAATTCATGCCAACTAAAATGCTTAACATACCTGGAACAAAATTATGAGCAAAAATAACATTAACAGTCATTATTGTGATATACACAAGCCTGAAACAGACACTTGTTAACAAACTTTCTAAATTTAAAATAACGGCAATTGAGAATTGGCACGACCTCATAAATTATGGCACTCATTTAAGTGAAATTAATGATAAGGAATTTTTTTCACCTAAATCACAATGCATTTTTTAAATATTACATGGATCCAGAACAGTTCGTTTCAAGAATCTTCAGTCAACAATGTATAAAACAAAGAGCCCATCAGCTTACGGTTCTTTTTCTTAAAAATTATTCATTCCAGCACAATTACAAGTATAGGAGTATTAAAAATAATGAAGAATCCATTCACAGTAAAAGCTATAGCAACATGACAATCACATAGGTCCCAGCACAATTACAAGTACAAGTATAGGAGTATTAAAAATAATGAAGAATCCATTCACAGTAAAAGCTATAGCAACATGACAATCACATAGGTAGACTGGATGAACTGAACTACACATTTTGGGAAATTTGAATTTTGTTTATAGACATAAATATTACAATACATAAACCAAACGTAATCATGTCAGGTATGAAGATTAGAAATTAGTTATATGAATATCAAAGCAACTCTTGGGAAAGCAGTGGGTACGAAAGTAGATCCAACTTGTAGTTAATATGATTTGAATAATCTCGGCTTGGCAAACCACCTTCAAATCCCATTCATTCTTCCCATTGATTGAACCCTATGTAATTCTCATCAACATAATAATCCTCCTCAATTGCTTCTAGCAAAGTAGTCATCACAGTCTGCAGCATCATTAGGAAAGATTTAGAAAAATAAAAAGAATGAGAAAATCCCATTTATAGAGAAATTTAACAATCAAATAAGCATGTGGATCAGAAAAATAAAAAACATTGACACAACATCAAAAGATTTGGTATTAAGTACCTGATAGGACTCACCGATCTTATAAAACTTCACACCGCAGTTATCTCATTTACAAACATTAGGATGGTATTGCAAACAGAAAGTGTCACCATGTGAGCATTAAAAGCTTTTGTAGAAGAATTATTTACACAACACAGTCCACTCACAATCAAACAGGAACTAACAAAATAGTTTAGGAGCTTCAATTGGCCTAAAAAATTTGTGTTCAAAATAAAATTGAAAAGAGAAAGTAGCAGAAACAATATCAAGAAGCTTTGAAAAGATCGTATGGGCTAAATTAAACAAACCGTTTTTACATTTATGTTTTGAAATGGGTTCACAAAAATCTTAATCAATATTCAAAAAGGTCTTTTCAAATGGGTTCATAAAAATCTTAATCAATATTAAAAAAGGCACAATTTAAACCAAATTTTCCATTTTAATCTTCTGTCACAAAAATACTGGGCCAATATTGAAAAAGAACATAATTCTCCTCAAATTTTCCCTTTAAATCCTAACAAATTAACTACACATTCTATAGTTGACAGATGCTTTTCAAAATTCTGAATAATTTATCTAAAACTTCCGCGGTAAACATAAAACCATATTCTTTGAGAGGCTCTGCATAATTTGCTTGAGTCTTCTATACGGAATTGACATTGCATAATTTTTGTGGGGGGTTACACAATTTAAAGTTTTCTTTACTCTTTCAAATATGTAGAAATATTTGACAAACAAAACCCATTCCCCCTATTTTCTTCAAAGAATTACTAAGAAAATTAAATGGACATTTCAGTTCCTACAAGGCAAGATGACAATAGGCCTTTTTAACTTCGGTTTCAGTGGTACTGGGTTTCAAATTGAACAATTTATACTCTTCTTTCAACTTGCCATTGTGCTGACATGTTTTCTACACCACAAATTCCCATTTTTTCTTCTAAGGGATTGAAGCTCCCCTTTGTACCCACAATCCTTCCACCCATAACGACTTTTTTTCTTCTAGATCGTGTATGTTCAAGCTATAGCAGAAAGACTTATTTTCTTCGTGGTTCACCTTCACAAACTCTACATCGCTATTCATCTCTGCAAGCTGGCAAATCTGTATAAAAATCATCAACAACATAATTGTATAAACCCTAAACCCCATAATTATAAGGCAGAATTTATGCCCTCTCTAAGAGTACTCTTTTCCTGTGTGTCACTGTTCTAGTCATTAATGTGCCTTGCACTTGCTACGTTGCATTGTCCTTTGTAGAATCAGAGCCACTTTCCCCTGAATCAATCAATTAATGCAATCAAAAAGAAAACTCCAGATATACTATTAAACCAAAATAGAATCAAGTAATACTACCTTCAATTTCCCAACAGATTTATATGTTGGGGAAACTGAAACTGGCCTGGGCACCATCACATACTCGAGCCCTGGTTGTGTGTCGTGGTGCAGGAAACAACATGATTTTCTTATGAAATAAATGGCAGCTTGTATAAGGATAAGAACAGGCTTCTGCTATTGAAGTTTTTCCTCAAAACAGGGGACATTTAATGTGGGTGAATAGTCTACTTGAATATTATTTGATTCAATGATCAAATACTTGATAACAATTTGATTTAAAGATTAAACACTTTATAACAATTCTACCCCTCCCCTACCCAAAAGAATAAAAACAAGAATAAAAACAAAGAACACAGATAGCAGTCCATAACTGTACTTACCATGAAGAATTTTCTCAGAAACATACAATGGCCTTCTTTCTACAAATTTTCTTCTGTTTTGCGGAAGGACTCAACGCACTAGCGAAGAAGAAAATATCTGTAAGTAGAGAACTGATGACCACTCATACCAGTGTCTCAAGATGGCTAACATTTTGAGTATGTCGATGCAGCGACGGTTCAAACTCTCCAATCCTACTGCTCAGAGAAATGTAAGTTTCATGCAACCAGGCTTTGCTCATGTTCCAAAGGGAGATGCTCATAAGCTTGCTCAGAGCCCAGGCGCCAAGCAAATCATTAGAAAAGGTTATTTTTTAATCAGATCAACAAAATAAGTAATTCTATTTCAATATCATTCTCCGGTCTTTTTAAACTTCATAGTTATTTGGTTTAGCTGTATGCTCTCAGGACAAGATGCCAATATGTCTGGGAAAAATACCAGCATCTTCACGAGGAAATCAAAGCCTGCCTCCGGAGGAGTAATTCAAGTGTTTTTTCATTCTACATAACATTGAAAGACTACTGGAGATTACTATACAGTTTTGAACCTTCGACCTCCTGCCTCTTGCAAGTTAGAAGTTCTATTATTTTAGTTACGTATGTGAGCATAGAATTTTTCAATTGCTTGCCGGTTTTGCTTAAGGTAAAGTGTAAATCAGAACACACGGACTGTTTATGCTCTTGGGACTAATTATGCTTCTTCTCTACAGTGTGTTTTTGGGCTTAATCTGTGATAAAAAAGTGTCTCAAAAGAATAAAGAACAGTTCATTGATATCAACATTTTCAAAGCGGTTTCGTTAATTCTTGGATTTTGGTGGTTGTTTGTAGCTGCAGGCTGCAACTGCGAGTGTGAAGAGTCCAGACAAACCACGCAAAGATAAAGGATCTGGTCCACAGCATAATAATCAACCACTCAAGGGTTCAGAAAAAGCAGCCAAGGATACAGGGTCTGATCCAAAGAATAATCATGAAGACTTCAGAATCAAAAATGAGTATAGGACGTAGCGTAGATGTTTGCGTAGATTATAGAGTGTATGGTAGTGAAAGTTGGCGTTTGCTTGCTGTAGCCCTGTATAACGATTATACGGTTGAATCCAGATATTACTATCAGGATTTGACATGGAAAATACATCCCATTTATCGATCATACGCTTGTCAAACTGTTTCAAGCCTTGAGATATAATAAAAAAGTGATCTGCCAAAGTTCAGAAAGATTTGTTTTCTCTGTTCTACCTAGTGATCGTGAATGTTGCATTAGATTCGTATATGTAGTAATTTTATTCGATACTTTACAATACATAATGAGTGCATTTAACCTGACCGACAATTCAATAAATGTCCGTAGTAGTCTTTTAAGCTAATTCAACCTTTCGAGATTATTGTACTGCACAACGTCATGTCAAACATCGAATACCCCATCTTGAATCCCGTCTGATTCACGTGAATGTGCGACGCCTCTTTACGGATTTTCAAGGTCTAAAGGAATAAGCTAAAAGGAAAATATTTTTATATACATGTATATATATATATACATGTTTTTTATTGGAATAAGCTAAAAGGAAAATATTTTTATCTTCAAGTACATTTAAGGAACTCCCACTTTTATGGAATTGGCTATGCAGCCCACAAAATGGGCTTGACTTGACTATTTCATGGTATTTATTAATTAATAAGGAATACAATGAAATAGTCAAATCAAGCCCATTTTGTGGGCTGCATAGACATGGTCCTTCATATGAATGAGATGGAAAACAAAAATCATTATTCTATGTTTGTCATGATGTTGTAAAGTACAATAATCACAAATGGTTTGTATTCCTTATTTTTAATTAATTAATAAATACCATGAAATAGTCAAATCAAGCCCATTTTGTGGGCTGCATAGACATCACCCTTCATGTGAATGAGATGGAAAACAAAAATCATTATTCTATGTTTGTCATGACGTTGTGAAGTACAATAATCACAAATGGTTTAATTAGCTTAAAGACTAATATGGACGTAGATCTGAAAGTTTTATCAGGGTAAGTAGACTATTAATATATTTGACAATATCGTATAAAATAACTACATATGCAACCAAACTCGACAAATCTTTCTCACTTTGGCAGAACAATACCCCAAGACTTCAAACATTTGACAAGTTTATGATCGTTAAGTAGAGCTGTAAATATAACATTTTCATGATGGATCATGGAGTATGATCTAAAAGATCATATACAATTATAAGTCAGAAATCTCAGCACTAACTTAAAGAAACAAACTAACACAACTTTCATGAAGTATGATCCAAAACATCATACACAGTTATAAGTCACAAATCTCAACACTAATTTAACGGAACTAAAACAACTTTCATGGAGTACGATCCAAACGATCATACACACAGTTATGGAAATCTCAGCACTAATTTAACAGAACAAACACAGTTTCACTACCATACTCTATAATCTATGCTACGCCCTCTACTTATTTTTCGCTTCTCGGGTCTTCATGAAGATTCTTTGAATCAGACACTGTATCCTTGGCTAGTTTTTTTGGACCCTTGACCGGTTGATTATCATGCTGTGGAGGAGTTCCTGGATCTTTCGGTGGATTTCCTGGACCCTTCACACTCGCAGTGACAGCCTGAACCCACAAACAACAACCAAAATCCAAGAATTAATGAAATCGTTTTGAAATATTGATATCAATGAACTGTTCTTTATTCTTTTGAGAACACATTTTAGTCACAGATTAAGCCCAAAAACACGCTCTAGAGAAGAAGCACAATTGGTCGCAAGAGCTTAAACAGTCCGTATGTTCTGATTTAGAATTTACCTTAAACAAAACTAGCAAGCAAATAAAAAAATTATGCCCACATCCGTAGCTAAAATACTAAAACTTCTAACTTGCAAGTGGCAGGAGGTCAAAGGTTCAAAACTCTACAATATAGTAATCTCCAGTAGTTGTACACGGTTATGTAGAATGTATTACTTACAGTAGAAAACATTTGAATTATTCCTCCGGAGGCAGGCTTTGGTTTCCTCGTGAAGAAACCGGTGCTTTTCTCAGCCATATTTGGCTCTTCCCCTAAGAGAATACACCCAAAACCCAAAAACCGTTAATTAAAAGAACAAGGAAGAATGAAACAGGTAGTAAAGAAAAATATTTATTCATGATCTGATTAAAAAAATTACTTATTCTAAAGATTTCCTTGGCGCCTGGAGTCTGAGCATCTCCCTTTGGAACATTAGTAAGCTTATGAACATCTCCCTTTGGAACATGAGCAAAGCCTTGTTGAATGAAACTTACATTTCTCTGAGCAGTAGGGTTGGAGGGTTTGAACCCTCGCATCACAATGCTCTGAATACTAGCCATCTTGAGTCACTGGTAGGAGCGATCATTAGTTCTACTTATATAGATATTTTGTTCTTCGCTAGTGCGTTGGGTCCTTCCGAGAAACAGAAGAGAAATTGCAGAAGGAATGTCATTGAATGTTTCGGAGAAAGTGCTGCATGGTAAAGGCATTGAATGCTATCTTGTCGCATATAAGAGAGCTATTTCCTGGTAACTAACGTCACAACATATGTTTGTCGTTTTACAATAGTGGTAAGAAGTTTCGGTATTAACACATCTTTGAAGAGAGACTTTTTTTTATGTTTAGGTAAGCTAGGGGCCCTCCTTACTCATTTTATCTCCATTAATTTTGTTGCTTGTACTCTCCTCGCCTAACATTTTTTGATTTCGTTCATAAAATAAACCACGCACCACCTTTCAATGAATAGGTATTTACCACCTCTGCCGCACTTCAAACGTAAAATAAACCACATCTTCAACTAATGTGATATGTAAATACCAATTTCATGGAAATCTCACTTTACAAATGAGCTCTTGTAACATATAACGTACAAAAGGTAGGAGAGAGTAAGACGAAAGAGGGCGAAAGACGAGCAATAAATGCCTGTAGCCAATGAAATCTTTTGTAAATCTTGTGCCACCGCGCCTACAAAAATCCTACCCAAGAAGAGACTACGCAACTTCCTGCTCATCTCCTACTACAACAATTTCCTAATCACGAGGAAAAAAGAAAATAAGAGCAAGTACGTGGGTTTTGTATTGCGACATGAAAGTATTGTGTGGAGATTGGACAGATGAGAGCTCTTATGTTTCACTTGTGGCCATCTCTTCTTACTCACATGGAAATATCTATTGTTGATTTCATTGAAAAAAAATTCTTTTTGAAAGTTTATCCTCGGCGTTTGAGCTCTGGAAAAAGTCGCCTTCAATAAATTATCTGGGCAGTTGGCCGGTGAGGGTGAACCCTCATATCCACATAGGTAGTTCAGACGTTACCCATCTTCAGCCACTCGTAGTACCTAGTAATTGTGATTTCTAATTTGTTACCCATGTTTTCGTTGCTAAATATAATCCTATTTAAAGATGTTATTAAATAGTTTGAAGTAGTATTTGGTTCATAAAGATATAACTAGTAATTAGCAATTGCATCTTAGTGTGCAATGGGTACATCGAAGAAGTGTGGAAGATCAATTAGGATAAATTTTGGTATTTTTTTTGCATACATTTACTGATTACTAATTTTGGTCAATAAGGAGGGAGGGACAGAGAGAGGGAGAGATATGGATAGAAAGAGGGAGAGATAGAGGGCGGATGAACGAGAGAGAGAGAGGTGTGGGGGTAGGGGGAGGTGGGAGGGGGAGGGTAAGGAGATAGAGATAGAGAGGAAGATAGATATGGAGATGGAGATGGAGAGGAGAGAAGGAGAGGGAGAGATAAAGAGAGAGGAGAGAGGGATAGATAGATATGGAAGAGATAAATGTATAGAGAGGGAGAGAGAGGGAGAGATAGAAAATTAGAGATAGAGACAAGAAGTGATATGTAGATAGATAAAGATAGAGGGAGAGATGGAAAAAGAAATATGGAGAGATAGAGATAGAGAGGCAAAGAGATATAGATATAGAGGTCTAGGAAGAGGGAGGGTGGAGAGAGAGGGGGAGAGAGATGGATGGATCTAGAGATAAAGGGGGGAGGAAAATAGAGGTAGTGATGAAGATAGAGCAAGAGAGGAAGAGGGAGACAAATAGATTGAGAGATATAGGGAAAGGGAGAGGGAGAAGGAGAGATAGAGAGATATATTAGAGAGAATTAGAGAGGGAGAGAGGGAGAGAATAGGGAGAGATAGAGATATATGGGAAGAGAAAGAGAGAGATAAAGACATATGGAAAGAGAAAGGGAGAGAGATGTAGAGATAGAGATATATAGGGGGACAGGGAGGGAGTGAGGGAGGTAGAGATGGGGAGAGATAGAGAGGTAGGAGATGGAGAGAGGGAGGGAGAGAGATAAGTAGAGGAGGGAGAGATAGAGAAGAGGGGAGAGAGGGAGAGAGATAAGTTGAGGACGAAGAGAGAGAAGAGGATAGAGGGAGAGAGATAGGTAGAAGAGGGAGATAAAGAAGAGGGGGGGAGGGAGATAAATGCATAGAGAGGGAGAGAGAAGAAGATAGGGGGAGAGATAACTCAAAGAGATAGAGAGGGAGAGATAAAGATATATAGAGGAAGAGGGAGAGGGAGATACAAAGAGATATAGATGGTGATATAGAGTGATACAAAGATAGAGATATAAGGAGATACAAAGAGAGGAGGAGAGGGAGAGAAAGATAAACAAAAAGAATTAGAGATAAATAAATAGAGAGGGAGATATAGAGAGAGGGGGAGATATAGAGAGGAAGGGAGAGAAAGGGAGAGAGATAGGTAGATAAGGGAGAGATATAGAAGAGGGGAGAGAGGGAGAGTGATGGTTTGAGGAGGAAGAGAGAGAAGAGGGGGAGAGGGAAAGAGATAGGTAGGAGAAAAAGAAGAGGGGGGAGAGAGGGAGAGAGATACATAGAGAGGGAAAGATAGCTCAAAGAGATAGAGAGGGAGAGATCTAGAGAAGACAAGATAGAGAGATATGAAGGAAGATGGAGAGGGAGAGATAGAGAGATATGAAGGAAGATGGAGAGGGAGAGATAGAGAGATATAGATGGTGAGATAAAGTGATAGAGAGATAGATATATAAGGAGATATAGAGAGAGGAGGAGAGAGAGAGAGACAAAGAGATAGACAAAGATAGAGAATTATAGATAGATACATAAATATGGAGAGAGGGAGAGAGAAATGGGGGGATAAAGAGAGGGAGAGAGAAGTATAATTATATTAAATATACTGTAATTTGTATTATATACAATATATATTATACATTAATTATATTTTGTATTATATTTAAATATGTTAATTTTTTGTACGTTATAAAACTATAGTAATTATGTTAAAACCTAAATGTGCTCATTATTAGGATCTTGTCTTAGCCGTAATTTTCATTTTTACCTCTTTTAAAAATAATAATTTATTTGAATTTAAAATGAAGAAGGTAATGTTTATTATTTTCCTTTTAATATTTCACATGAAAAAATAATAAACATAATTTTTTTTAATAAAAAATTTCGCATATGAAAATATTAAAAAGAAGAAGCATATTACTTAGTTTAAAAAAATACTTAATAGTTTATCCTTAAAATTACAACCTTATCCCTGTTCACACAATGTTTTCAACATACAAAAAAAGGTGTACAAAGGACTGCAAAAACTTCCAACACTATAAAGATAGGGTTCGTCAGAGATTAGAGAAGTGAAAGGTCAATACCAGCAAGGAAGAGTTTGGAGGAGCGAAAACCAATAGAGGTGGGAAAGTAGCAAAAAATGGCAAAAAACAATCGAAGAAATGGCAAAAGAAAGAAGTGGCATAACTTGCTTTGACAGTAACATGACGCTTCCTAAGTACTCTACCATGGTGGTAATCAATACGGGAAAGAAAAGGTAGGAACAACTATGATCAGTTTGATAGTTGACAAAGCTCTGTGAAGAAGACTGTATTGTTGATTCATAATTTTAGCTCGACCTCTTTCAAGGGTGTTGCCACAATAGTGGTTTACAATTTATGGGAGGAACTAATTTTTGCTTAAATCACATATTTTTAGAAAATATAATGATTTAAGCCTTGAAAAGTTCCATTTCAATAATTCCAATTGAAGAGGGTTTGATCAAACTACCTTAAATCAAACCCCCTTGGATAGAATCCCGCCAGTTTTAAACCATACCTATAACAGAGTCTCCTTTACACCTATCAAAATGCTGATAAAAAACCACTTTTGACTTACCTTTTGGGGGATCAAATGAATTCATTTAAAATTTATTTTTTGCAAGTATGTAGTCCTTATTATAAGCTTCCCAAAAAGTATAATTTTAAATAAATTTAATTTGATTATTATATTTATTTTTTATTTCTCGTGAATGTAGGTTTTTCACCGAAAATCAAGCTCTTTGTTCTGCACATGTGGAAAAATAGCTGATTATTAAAAAATTAAAAATATTAGTGCACCAGATATTGAAGTCCTTGATCCAACAAAAAAAAAAAAGAATTTCGATACATACAAAAAAAGTTACGCGTTATACAGTCGCGCTATGTCTGAATTATAATTGGTTTGAATTCAAAACTTGAATAAAGATAAAATATTCAATAAAAAACTATCTAACCAAGTCGAATCACTAGATATCAGAGTTTCAAATCTAAATTCGAAAGAATTATAATTTTATCCTTCATGGAAAAAAAGTTATGCGTTATACAGTGAGAGTCACTTTTTAAAAATGTTGTTTTTTGAAAAAAACTAGTTTTCGAGGGAGATGGAAAAAGAAGTGCAATTTGATTCAATTTTTTTTGAAAAAAATATATTTAGAATCTATAGACAAAATGCCACGAAACTCTAGTTTGCATCATCTTCAAATTCCTTATGGTTTAGCTGCTATAGGTGCCCAAAAGTGAAGATTTAGTTTAAAAAAAATATTTTAGTGTCCAGTTTGGCCAAAAATTTTAAACCACTATTATGGGATCACCCTCAAATTAGATACACCTTTGGCGTAAATTATATTTTAGTGTGTAATGGGTATGTTGATGATGATTGCATTCATTATATATTAGCATAGCATTACGACAAACCAAAGGTATATTGTCGTAATGCTATGCTAATAAAATTCCTAGTATGAAATAGGTTTTACAAAGCAAGCTTCCTTTCATTTATTTTTTCTTGGTGAGATCTCTCACAAAACTCATTCAAAGTAAAATTTCAATTTCAAGAGCACTTCCAACACAAAACAAACTTGCCACCATGGAGTTGAAACCATTGGTGAGCTAGCTAGTGAGCCAAGATAAAAATAGAAGCCCAAGTTTGCTAGAGAGTATGTAGGATATCACTAGACACAAGAACTTTGGTAAAATTCATTATTGTGAGGTTTGGGTCTATAGATCTACCCAACCCTTCAAAGCTTGAGATAGGGTTTTGAAAAGTGAAATCTACAAGGTCAAGTTTGTCTCAAGTTTTTACTTGTCTTGTTTCTTGTGGGCCTAAACTATCTTATATAATTGAGTTGAATAGATGCCTAAAGTGTAAAATATCAATTTGAAGTAGATGGGGCCTATGTTTGGTGGATTTGAATGTTTTATTAATTAAATTCTAGACCTAGGGTCTTGTGTTTGAACTTCACTTTAGCTCATTTTGACGTGAGTCTAAACCATCATAGATTGAATGAAGAGTTTCATAGATCCCAAAAAATGATTACACATATCAATTATAATTCATATGTAGCATTGCGTTTGTGTGTAAATTTTCCATGTTTGTGGTAATGTATGACAATATTGATGTTCATAGATCCCAAAAATGATCACACATATCAATTATAATGCATATGTAGCATTGTGTTTGTGTGAAAGTTTTCCATGTTTGTGGTAAATTATGACAATATTGGTGTTCATGAATCTTCTTAGTTGAGTTATCAAATCGAATGGTTGTAGTTTTTGTTTTATAGATTATTTAAAGTATTTTGATCATTCTAAAACATTCTATTTCTAATTTAGCGAAAATATTACTTTCTTTCCTGGATAAATGTTTTATGCATTTCCTCAAATAACCAAAAGCAAATTAATAACAAGTATATATCACAACATTAATTCTTGAGTAAATATTTACATTATATAGAAAATATTCTAACATATTTTGTTAGCAAATACTAATAAGAAATCTAATTCTTAACCCCTAATAAAATTGATCTCGACAAGATAATTTCCCAAAAAAACGAACTTAACTAATCTCAAATCATGAAACATAATTGTGAAAGTTCATCTAAACCATATACGCTTAGATTTTAGACAATACTATGTGATGGGCACTAGGATAGCATCCCAAAATCCAAGGAAACAATCACAAAAAGAAATATGTTTATGGAATCGGTTTTAGTGGGCGAATCGGATAATCAGGCTTAGGATATATGGTCATACTTACACAGTTGTGTGATGTTGTTTTGTCCTGTCCATTTAATATATCAAATAATATTATAATAATAATAATATTATTTTATAGTCCACGATACCCGGCAATCTGTTTTTGGGTCTACAGACGGCCTACAGCAATATGGGACTCCTCGTACTCCCAATATTGAGGGAGGCACCTAACTCGTGCTCCACAATACGAGGTGTACATACAGGATTTGAACTTGTGACCTCTCTTTCAAGAGTACAAGTTCTCCACAATATTGAGTTGGCCCAAATGCTAGTTGGTATAGAAAAATGTAAGGCATATTCGTCATCATGAAAGGCATAGTCCACGCGTTGAACACAGGGAGGTGAGTTGGCCCAAATGCTAGTTGGTATAGAAAAATGTAAGGCATATTCGTCATCATGAAAGGCATAGTCCACGCGTTGAACACAGGGAGGGGAGGCAGAGGCGTAGTTTTGGTGTAAGCTGCTATTATTTATTCACTTAGAACGTAGATAACGAGAGATTCGGTGAAAAAATAGTGTCACGTGATAACGATCCCACCCCCAGATACCATGGTCGGCCACTATCAGTAAATAGCGAGTAATATTGGCACGTGTTGATTACAGGCGCAATGCCATGCTTCGGCTGTTGCATGGAAACCGTCTGAGTCAATAAGTTCGTCAAGCTTAGCTTGTCATGATCAGTAAAACATCTCTTGCCCTTTTACTGTGGACGTTGATGTTTTAGGCCACAGTTTGTACACTGAAAATGATAGACATTATCAAGATATAGGTACACTGAAAAGGATAGACATTATGAAGATAGAGGACTTCTCTCATCATGGATTGTAGTGGGAAAATGGGTTTATCGTAATAAAGTTCATATTCTCAATAGAATTGTAAATTTTGCCACTTCACATGGAAGCATATCATGAATGATAATGTGAAAGATATTGACTCAGAAGAAATTAATAACTGATGTGAAAAGAATCGGAAGCAGTAATTATTTATCTTGAATAATGTAAATGTTAGGGAAAAAACTCTGCAATCAATTATAAAAGACGAATATGGACGTACATCTGAAAGTTTGATATGCTTAAGTAGACTAATTATATATTTGATAATACCGTACAAAATAACTACATATGCGAATTTAATGCAGCATTTACAATCACGAGGCTTGCATTAACAGATCTTTCTTGACTTTGGCAGATCATTGGTTGATCATATCCGAAGAATTCAAACAGTTTGAAAAGCTTGTGATCGCTAAGCAGAGCTTTAACAGAGCAAACTAACACAACTTTTACTACCATACTCAATAATCTACCCATACATCTATGCTACACCCTCTACCTATTTTTTGCTTCTAGGGTTTTCATGAGTATTCTTTGAATCAGACGTTGTATCCTTGGCTGCTTTTTCTGGAGCCTTGACTAGATGATTATCATGCTTTGGAGGAGATCCTTTATCTGGGGGTGGTTTAGTTGGACCCGTCACACTTGTAGTGGCAACCTGAACCCACAAACAACAACCAAAATCCAAGAATTAACAAAATCGTTTTGAAAATGTTGATATCAGTGAACTGTTCTTTAATCCTTTGAGAACACTTTCGAGAAGAAGCACAATTAGTTGCAAGAGCTTAAACAGTCTATGTTCTGATTTAGACTTTACCCTAAACAAAACTGGGGAGCAATTAAAAAAAATTATGCCACATCCGTAACTAAAATTACTAAAACTTCTAGTTTTCAAGTGGCAGGAGGTCAAAGGTTCAAAACTCGGCAAACAATATAGTAATCTCTAGTAGTTGTTCATTTTTATGTAGAATGTAATACTAACAGTAGAAAACATTTGAATTATTCCTCCGGAGGCAGGCTTTGGTTTCCTTGTGAAGATACTGGTCGTTTTCTTAGCCATATTTGGCTCAACTCCTGAGAGCATACACCCAAATCGGAAACTGTGTCATTTAAAAGAACAAGGAAGAATGATATATAAAGAGAAATATATATTCATGAATTGATTAAAAAGTAACCTTTTCTAAAGACTTCCTTGCCCCCTGGGGTCTGAGAGAGCTTATGAGGAGCTCCCCTTGAAACATGAGAAAAGCCTGGTTGAATGAAACTTAAATTTCTCTGAGGAGTAGGATTGGAGAGTGTGAACCCTTGCATCGACATACTCCAAGTGTTAGCCATCTTGAGTCACTGGTAAGAGTGACCATTAGTTCTACTTATATAGTAATTTTCTTCTTCGCTAGTGCATTGAATCCTTCCGCGAAACAGAAGAGAAATTGCAGAAGGAATGTCATTGAATGTTTCAGAGAAAGTCCTGCATGCTACGGGCATTGAACGCTATTTTGTCGCGTATAAGAGACAGCTACTTCCTGGTAACTACTGTCATAACATAATAGTGGTATGAAGTTTCGGTATCAAAATATCTTTTAAGCGAGACATTTTTTATTTTTGTTTTGATCAAAGCTAGGGGAAGGGACCCACTTATCATTCATGTTGCAATAGTGGTTCACTCCATATTGATCTTATTTTCAATAATTTTTTTGCATTTTAATCACTATATATGCTGGAGAAAAATTTATAATTCCTGAAGAAGGTTATTCGAGCTCACAGGTTATTTATGTTAACTGCAGATTTGTATTAAATGTGTGTATAATTTTGAGGGTTGTATGTGTTTATCATGTTTGGTAGTGAGCTTCTCGCTCTAAGTGTCAAGAATCTTTTGTATTGCTAATCGGTCCTTTTATTGGTGTTCTGTAAATTTCTTGTGTGTCCTCTCTTTGCTGTAGTTTCCTTGGCTGCAACAGTTTTTTTTGTATCTTGTTGTTTTGTAAATTATTGCTTCTTTCAATATAAAAAAAAATACATGTCCACATGTAAATTTGTAGTTGATTGATGTATGCAATTAATTACACATGCATGTAGTTGACCAATGTATATAATTATTTACACATACAATTGCATTTGCATTATAAGATAAGTTGCCCCTAAATACCCATTTTTACAATTTTTAATATTTTTTTATGTTTACAATTACCACCACTTGTAAAGGGTACAAAATTCAATACATGTTATATCCACACATATATATGCATAGTTATTGTTCCTTGATTTGTCATAATGAGAATCTCCTATCAACTTTATGGGTTATCAAATTCACAATCTCCCAACCTTCCTCTCACATGTACATGAATTAACTTCATTCAGTATAGGTACCAACACAAACAATAAACAATGTAAGGCTTCCCTAATAAACATCAAACCAAATATAATACATAATTCAATCATTTCAACATACAAATCATAAATAAATGACAATTACAAATTTCAATGATTGAATCATCCCCAAAAAAATTCAAATTTGAAACACAACAACCAAAATCAATGCATTTAACTATCAGATTTGATTGATTTTATAAGAGGGAAAGTAACCAACCTCAATCTCACTTAATATTGTTTGTTAATATCCTATGCATACTATAGAGCATCGACAAACCTCCTCTACACATTCCTCAAATATCAAGGAATCTTCACGATGGTACACCCTTTTGAAGTTCTATTCATGAAATGTATGTTTAAAAGATAATTGTTAAGTGTCTATTTGAATGTTCTATAATGAGGGTCTCCTTTTTTGACAAGTTAATTCTTAAAACCCCCTTTTATAAATTCAAGAAACTGTCTTTATTTATGCATTTTTGATTAATTCATAGAAGTCCTCTTTATTCATAAAATTGTGTATATTGATGGTTTGTTTTTTAATTTTTATGTGACCACATTTTCTTGGTGGTTTTCTAATTCTAACAAATGTTTGAAATTTAGGGTTACCTTTTTTTTACATGTTGCATTTAAAACCACTATTTATGTTCATGACTGTATGTATTTGTATACTTTTGAATGTGAATTGAATACCATAAGATTATTTAAAAAAAAAAATATACTCTCCAAAACTGTGTTTATAGTACTCTTGTTTGACTTTGGTTTGGCATTTTCTTCTTGCACTAACTTAGGACATAACTCTTCATATTTGATATTTTTTAATTTATTAGCAATATCTAGCCCTCTTATAAATGATTGATAGGATCCTGTTCAGACTTTGTAAAATAATTTGCACAAAATATTTATCATCTATATCCTTTCCAAGAGAAGTAAGTTGATTTTTGTTTCCTTTAATGGTGTATTTGATAATTCCATGTTGTACAATTATGTGTTGAGAGTTAGAATCCATACATCACTTGAATTTTCATATGTATTTTGCAAAATACCCCATACTTTGACTCCACTTATCTCATCATGAAATTTTGGAAAAATTTCTAGAACTATAATCTTGATCAATGCTACTACCTTTTATCTCTTTTATCCCAATCTTCTTGATCTTTTCTAGTATTTCCTTGTCTATGTTCACTACCATTAACAATTTCATAGCAAATTTGAAGTGTTAGAAAAATCTCCATACAAGACACCCAATCATAATAATTTTTACCATTTAATTTAATTGTGTGTAAAGGGATACCAATGGAATCCATTATGTGAAATTTTCTCTTTTAGAGATAAGAATTAAATTAATTTAATAGAAATCTTTCATCATTTTTTACTAATTTGACTCTTTTCTTTACTGCAATATTCCTTGCTTCCTTTGCCACAAAAATTGTATTGTTCAAACTCAAATCACAACCTACATAGTTCACAACCAACACTATAAAACCCACATATTATAGCCCATGATTTAAAAGGGCTCTGATACCATATTGAACAAAATAAAATATTTGAAATATAATAAATGAGAATGCAACAAAGAAAAAATTCTTAAATATTATATATTCTTAGATATCAAATTACATAACAACTTGTGTATTCTTGTTGATAGACAAAGGTAGAGTTCCTGCTATATTTATAGATTTATAGAAATCTCTAGAAGATCCTAGAATGGCTAATAGAAGCCAAGAAAAATCTAGAAGAATGTGGATGTTTCCATATGATGGAATATTAGATAAATATTATCTTTACCACTAAGACATTTTTATATGCATTCCTTAAATAAAGATTATCTCCAACAGGTTCCAATAAGGCATTAAAGGTTGTTATGAAATAGACTTGACATAAAATATAAATGAGTCAAGACTCCATTTCAAACAAGAAGGGACCAGTATACAATGACTCAATTGATGCACTTTTTAATGCTATATTATCTAATCAATCTTGTATATATTTTTTTAAAAATATTTTAGAAGTGACTTTGGGTACAAATGGAGTGGCTTTGCACTCATTTTATAAACCCAAATGCCATTAGCATAGGGCCTCTCTCCCAACTACCTTGCTTTATTGCTCAAGTCTGCTTATCAGTTGGGCCCTTTATTATATCAAGTTGCATTTTTTAACATTATTATAATATTGTCCTATGCTCACTTTCATGGTTGTGTGTTGGGAAATATAAGAAAGTTGGCTCCTACATTTATTAGAGGTCTTGTTATTGCAATGAATGCACTGATTAATGAACATAATGTCCTATCATTAATATAGAGATGTAGTGTAATAATAGTGTTGATTAGATTACGAGTCAAAATGCAGCTAGCCTTGGGTGCCAACAATGTATCAAAGGTCTCCATAATATAGACTTGGCATGCAATGTAAATGACTTGAGACCCCATTTCAAACAAGGTTTTAGTATATGGTGACTTAATCAATGCATTTTAAAATGCTAAATTAACCAACATGGATCTTGTATATTGTTTTAAAAATACTTAGAAGTTACATAAGGCTCCAAATAGAGTGGCACTACTCTCATCTTCTAAAACTAAATGACAATTACATAGGGTACCTCTCCCAGATACCTTTATTTCTTTATATCAAGTGCTCTTGTCATTTGTAACCTCCATCTTAGTGGGATTGAATTTTTCACCATTCATTTAGTGATCTATAGTGAATAATTTATGATTGGATGCCTATCAAGTGTAAAAGGGATATTTTTAGTCATTGGGGGAGGAGGTCAAGGTTCTTCTAGTGGTAGTTAGAGATTCTCTAGGAGCGGTTGTTTTTCTATAGATTTGATCATTCCATTTGTCTAGTTGTAGAAAAGTAGTTTGTCGAGCACATGAAGGATATAATAAAATAGGTATTTTCTGGATAATGTCTCCAAAATGGATTATATACTTATAGCAGAATATTGATCTTACTATAGAAGGTTCCCTCTTGTGACATTTATTGACATGATTTTATTAGGCACTTGAAAATGTGGAAACAAAATAAAATATTGCAAACATTGTAATAATCATAAATTCTCTTCATTGGGATGTGTGCAATTATTTTGTGGATTATTAAGTATGTTTGATGCATTATACCTATATTATGATGTGATTTGTGTATAAATTAATTCTTTAGTGTTTCATTTCATTGTTTCCCTTTCTACAATTTGTGACTTTGTATCCCAAATAAGATAGGAACTAGTCTTTGGTTCCACTTGACCAATCTCACATTATTAAATACATCATTTAAAATTTAACTAGGGGTGATCCCACAATATTGGTTTACAATTTTTGGCCAAATTGGACACTGAACTGATTTTTTCTAACTAAATCTTCACTTTTGGGCACCTATAGCGGCTAAACCATAAGGAATTTGAAGATGATGCAAACTAGTGATTTGTGACAATTTGTCTATAGATTCTAAATATATTTTTTAAAAATGTTTGGAATCAGATTGCACTTCTTTTTCCATCTCCTTCGAAAAGTAGTTTTTTTGGTAAACACCATTTTTGAGTGACGATCACTGTATAACACAACTTTTTTTCCATGAAGGATAAAATTCTATTTCTTTTGAATTTAGATTTGTAACTATGATATCTAGTACCTACAATTGGTTTCATAGTGTTTTATTGAATATTTTTTTCTTAATCAAGTTTCAAATTCAAACCAATTACAATTCAAACATAGGCGAACTGTATAACACAACTTTTTTTTGTATGTATCAAAATTCAATTTTTTGTTTTTGGTTGGATCAAGAAATTCAATATTTGGTGCACTCATATTTTTCAAAATTTTTTTATAATATTCTATTTTTCCACATGTGCAAAACAAAGAGCTTGATTTTCGATGAAAAACCTACATTCACAAGAAATAAAAAATAAATAGAATAATAAAATTAGATTTATTTAAAATTATACTTTTTGGGAAGCTTATAATGAGGACTACATATAAAAAAAACTTAAATGAATTTATTTGATCCCCCAAAAGGTAAATCAAAAGTAGTTTTTTATCAGCATTTTGATAGGTGTAAAGGAGACTCCATTATAGGTATGGTTTAAACCTAGCGAGCTTCTATCTAAGGGGGTTTGATCTAAGGTAGTTTGATTGAATCCTCTTCAATTGGAATGCTTTAAATGGAAATTTTTAAGGCTTAAATCATTATATTTTATAAATATATGTGATTTCAGCAAAAAAATAGAATCTCCCAAAAATTGTAAACCAACTTTGTGGGATCACCACCAATAGTGTATAAATAAAACATTACATTTGTGCACCCATAACCTTATAATAAAACCAAGTATTTATGTTAAGAGAGCTATGAAATTCATCTACTTCGTGAGGGTTATGCTTGCATATTTTTATCAACTATATAGGGGTTTTCAGAAAATTGGTTATTCTTGGCTCAATGACAAGATTTGGGGTCAAGTCAACATTTTGGGAATGGTTGTTAATTTTTGTTATCCATGTTTTATTTTAATATTTATTTTGGTATACCATTGGGATCACCCTCTTGGGTATAAGTTGAGCTCATAGAGTAGAAGATAAAGCCTAATCTAGAGTTGACCTTAAACCCTCCACAATCTATTGATGAATTGATTTCACTTGGATGAGAAACCTAGTTTTACAAGTGAAATTTCATTCTCGGAAGTGGAACTATAGGTTTGGGACCAATATTCTTGTTTTAGGTTTTCATAGCCTATGTAAATATTGTACATATGCTGGTTGTCCTAGTTTTGTCTTCTGTGCTTGGTCTGCTTCACCTGTGATTCTAGGATCTCACCATGCGGGTGAGAGGCATGTGTCCCCAACTGGAGCCATTGATGGAACCCCTCAAAAAAATTGTTGGTTCCATTTTAAGATTTTACATAATTCACCTTGGACCCTCATTTTAGACTTAAGGTTATGATCCTCATCATTGTTTTAGGGTTTGTGTTTCCAAAACCCTTCCAAATTTACCCTTTGAGACTAAAAATCTAGGTTGGTGTTCTATTTCACTATTGACCTTCTGATGCAAGTTCCCGATCATTCAAGTCACCACTTATGCCATTGGAATCGTTACTTTCATTGGCCCCCTGGGTTTAGATTTGTCGGTCACTAATGCTTTTTTAGTGCTTAAATATTTGTGTGGTTGGGCTTGATTTTCATTTTAATGACTTAAAGTATTAAATCTTCGTTCGTAAGGGTCAAGTTCCCATCAACCTAGTAGTGTCACTCTTTTAACGTCAACATTTATTGCATGTGCAAAAATTAAGTTCAATGACAAC
Organism: Sequoia sempervirens; assembly: GCA_007258455.2. Lineage (NCBI taxonomy): Eukaryota > Viridiplantae > Streptophyta > Pinopsida > Cupressales > Cupressaceae > Sequoia > Sequoia sempervirens. The sequence continues at coordinate 65,559,190 of VDFB02000363.1, forward strand.
TGTTAGATCATTACAAGTTGATTGCCACTATTCCTCACGTGCCCAAGCCCTTTTATGACATATTATTTTAATAGCACAAGATGGCAGGTGGTTACCATGTGTCATTTCAAGTGGTGGGACTATTTTTTTACAAAAAGGTCAATAGGCGTAGTTTTGAGAAAGATCGACAATAGGCACTACAATGCGTGTTTTCATCAGGACGATTCCCCGTGCGCCCATTTGTTTTTATTGCCTATTATTTTATTCTCACGGACTCATGGGAATAAGCCATTTGTCCTATACATTGATGGGCCCAATGCTTTTATTAAGGAGTACAAGCGGTTTTGAAAAGGAAATCAATGACACTGGTCATTGAACAATGTGGCCACATCTTGGTCATTCCCTGCATGCCTGTTTGTTTTCTTTCTTCATTAAAATAATCACACGGGCTAGCGGGTAAGGTGATACCTATGTTCTATGGAGGGACCCACTAGGCTATTGGGATGGTGTATGTTTTATGAGAATAAAGATTGATAGTCGATGGCGGGTGACGTGGGTCAATCCCTGCCATCCTGTGAGTGGCCCCCTTGTACCTTCCATTTCTCAATGGGTGAGAGGGCAACTGCCATGTGGAACATTTTAAAGACTCTGATGGACTCTTGTGGAGATAAAGTACTACCAAATTTGGTTGAGACAATGTTTAATAAAAATGATGCCATATTTGAACATTTTCTTTTGGAATGTGTTCGAGACTTTCATCGTCAATTCTATAAGATGCTGGTATATGTTGTATGAGCATATTTGGTGGTGTTGTCATTAATGTTTTCATTGATGTCAACACAGTTCAGTATATTGCAGATTGTGCATGTATAGTTGAGATACTGTTGAGATGTTGTGAGTACATGGAGCTATCTTTATGATGTTGCAGATGTGCCGAATTGATGAGTTTCCAAGTGCTTTTGAGAAAATTAATAAAGAGAGAAGTCATAGTTATGAATGTGTTCAAAATGTGATCCAATATGTGCTCTGTGTTTCTCCTATGTTTATCCTATGCTTGTGCGGATTTGAAGGGTTGTTTTTTATGATCTAATGGTGATATCTAATTTGTAGTTTCTAGTTTGATGAAGTGTGAAAGTTGCATTCATTAGTGTGTGAACCATTCTAGCAGAGTTAGCTTTATGTGATTGGGAGAAATGTTTCTACTCCCCAGTCCTCTGCTGTTCTATTTTAGATCTTGTGGATATGGAATGTGTCTTATAATGGTGTTCTCTTGGTTTTGGAAAAGATGTGTGTGGTTTGGTGACCTAGAAGTCAATTCTCAGAGTTGTTGTATGTGTTTGCATAGTCCAGATAGACTGATGGAAGGAGTTTGGTGTTTGAAGATTGTTACACTTGTTGCAGATGTATTTGGAGGAACTTGAGATGTGTTCTCATGCATAATGAATCATTTTGCATCGTCCACATGCTATCTTCTTGTTAGGAAGCATGTACATCACTATCCATCTATGTTTTCATTAGGTTTGGCCAACCTGGTGTTTACACTTCATTTAAGGAATTAAATTTAATTAAGGAAGTGTGTGGTTGATCCGTGAAATTATTTTTGGCCTTGGTTAAATATTTTTATTGGTCCACTCTCATTCCTTTCCACCGGGGGAATGTTGAGTTGCTGACCTAATTTGAATTTATGAAATGAGGCGTATGTGGTCAACCTTGGAGAAAGTTTCTAAGGTTGAAGATGGTATAAATGAAAGTTGAATTCTGAAAAATTGAATGAGGATGGAAAAGTAACAAAGTTAGCCACAAATTAAAAGAGAAAAAGTGTGTGAAAGTGAGTTGAGGCAACAATACTTCATTGTGTTAGATTCTTGAAGGTAGTGAGCTAAAGGTTTCTACAATCTTTTGATTAAGGTTGCGGATGTGTGTTACTTGTTGTAGTGGATCTTTTGTTTTATTTTATATCAGTAGGAAGTGAGCCTCCTTGTTGGACGATGAGTCTTTTTTGTAGGCAGTGAGCCTTTGTACCTGGACAGTGAGTCCTCTTTTGGGTAGTGAGCCTTTGTAATCGGTTTTTCTATCTCTTCATATTGTGAGTTAATCCTCACCATGGTTTTTCCCTCATTGGGTTTTCCACGTAAAATCTGGTGTTGATTGTGTTGATTTTACTTTTTGTTATCTACATTTTATGTCTATAATTAATAACAAAACAATGTGATTGTAAAGTTAATAAGTGTTGAAGTTTTGAGGTTAAATTTGGCGACAATTGAGTCACCCCCCCTTTCAATTGTCCCATGCCTTTTAATAATTGGTATCAGAGCTTTGGTTCCTTGGTGTAGAGCTTAACCACTTAAGGAAGATCTGATGGCGCATAATTTGGTGATACCTATGTTCGATGGATTTGATTATAGTGACTGGAAAGTGCAGATGAGAGGATATATTATCTCTCTTGGTTACAAGACCTGAAAGGTTGTTGAGATAGAGTATGTGGCTCTGGCGAATGGGGACTACTACTACAGATGAGGTTTTTGTTTATGAGGAGAATGAGAAGCCGAGATATGCTATTTTCAATGCTCTATCTAAAACTGAGTGAACTAAGGTTCTTTCTTTGGACACTGCTTATGAAGTTTGGAAGAAGTTGGAAGATCTTTATGAAGGAAATGACAAAGTGAAATTGAAAAAGAAGCTGATGGGAAATTGCAGATATGAGAATTTGAAAATGGAAGAAGGTGAAGATTTTGCAAGCTATTTCTAGAGGGTTGAACTTGTAGCGAATAATGTTAGGAAACAAAGGGGTAAACTGACTGATGAAGATATAATTGAGAAGATCCTAATAACCCTTATGGAGTGTTATAGTGATAACATTTCAGTTATTGAAGAAATGTATGATCCTAAGAAGTATACTATAGAAGAGCTATTTGGCACCTTGATTGCATTTGAGATGAGAAAGTTTGGAAAGGACGAAAAGACATAAAAAACATTTAAGGCAATGAAGATTGAAGATGATCTAGATAGTAACGATTCTGATGATTTGGAATTGAATTTCACTAGGGAGTTGAAGAAAGGTACTAGTAAGTATAAAGGCATGTTACCCTTTAAATATTTTAGTTGTGGTAATATTGGTCATTATGCTTCAAGATGTCCAAATAGAGTTGTACATAAGAAGAACAAGGATGACATAGATAAGGATATAAAGGATAAGAAATATAAGAAGCTGTATTATTTTAAAGAAGAAGCCAGAATCTCTGATGATGAATCTGATTATGGGGGTGATGATAGTGAAGGTTTGTTTTTAGCTTTGGAAAGTAAATCTGTATCTGCTAACCCTAAAAAATGTGCAAGAGAGAATGCTTCAGAGAACAAAAAGAATAAGATGGAAGATACTTTGGTCACCGGTCACCACCTTTCATGCTAGACAAGATGAAGACTACTAGGTGATTGATAGTGGATGCTCTAATCATATGACTGGAGATAAAAGTAAGTTCACTAAACTTGAAAAGTATGATGGTGTTTTGGTCATGTTTGGTGATGAGTTAGGAGCAAAGATTGTTTGTAAAAGGTTCTATTAGCTTTGATGGAATTCACAACACTGATAATGTATATTATGTAAAGGGTTTGAGGCATAACCTTTTGAGTGTTGGTCAGATGTGTAGCAATGGTTTTAAGCTTTTGTTTCAGAATAATACCTGTGAAATTAGAAAAGGATCTAGAGATATAGTTGTTTCTGGAAAGAGAACTCATGGAAACATCTATCAACTTAAGGGTGTTGATGGTCAGTGCCTTATATCACAAGTCAATGAAAGTTGGTTGCAGAACCGAAGAATGGGACATGTAAACTTTGATAATCTGGTTAGGATCAGTTCAAGAGATGTAGTCTAAGGTCTGCCTAGAATCACAAAGCTTGCTAATACTATGTATAGAAGTTATCAATTGGGGAAACAAACAAGAACCTGTTTTAAGGGAAAAGAGAAATCTACTACCAGAATGCTAGAGTTAATTCATATTGACCTTTGTGGTCTAACTAGAATAGTAAGCCTGAATGGTGACAGGTATTTCATGCTTCTTATTGATGGTTATTCTCAAATGAAATGGGTAGCTTTTCTTAGGGAAAAGACTCAGGATTTCGATAGGTTTAAAGTGTTCAAAGCAAGAGTGAAAAATGAAGTGAACCTGAGAACCAAATGTTTGAGATCTGATAGAGGTGGAGAATTCACTTCCATTGAATTTAATACATTCTGTGAAGAGCATGAAATAAAAAGACATTTCTCTACTTTGAGAACCCCTCAGTAGAATGGGGTAGTTGAGAGGAAAAACTGGATGGTACAAGAAATTTCAACAACCATGATGAAAGAGTCAAATGTACCAGATGTGTACTGGAGAGAGGCAATACACACTATTGTTTATTTTCTTAATAGAGTTCATATTAGAGGAAAAAGCACAAAGACTCCTTTTGAGTTATAGACTAGTAAGACTCCTACTGCGAAGTACTTCAAGGTATTTGGAAGCAGATGTTACATTAAAAGAGATGATGAAAATCTTGGGAAGTTTGATGCTAGATGTGATGGAGGAATTTTTCTTGGGTACTCTACTACTAGCAAAGCATATAGATGCTTCAATAAAATATTGAGGAAGACTATTGAAAGTGCTAATGTGAAAGTTGATGAAGACATGCACAGACCTATTGAGATAAGTGAAGTTGAACCTAATGATCCTATCTATAGACAAGTACCTGAAGTGAATAAGAGAAGGAAGAAGAAGAAGAATAAAATGAATCAGAACCTATTTCTAAGACTCCTAAGTATGTGCAGAAGAATCATCCAGAGGAACAAATAATTGGAGATAAGAGTGAAGGTGTGAAGACAAAAATTAAAGTAGCAGGTGAGGTAAATATGTGTTTGTACTCTCTAAAATTGAACCTAAGTCTGTGAGTGAAGCATTTGAAGATGAGAATTGGTTGAGAGCTACATGAAAGAAGAGTTGCAACAAATAGAAAAGAATCAGACATGGGAATTGGTTCCTAGACCTGTGAATAAGAATGTAATTGGTTTAAAATTGGTGTTGTAGTATAAGTTGAATGAAAATGGTGAAGTTATAAGAAATAAGGCAAGACTTGTATGCAAGGGATACTCACAAGTTGAAGGCATAGACTTTGAAGAAACATTTGTCTTTGGGGCTAGAATGGAAGCTATTAAAATGTTTTTGGCATTTTCTACCCACAAGGATTTCAAATTATATCAGATGGATGTCAAGTTAGCATTTCTAAATGGTGAATTGGAGGAAGAAGTATACATGGAACAACCTAAAGGATTTCAGTTATCTAACAATCTAGATATGGTTTGTAGGTTAAAGAAGGCATTGTATGGACTGAAGCAAGATCCTAGAGCTTGGTATGCAAGATTGTATAGATACCTAACTAAATAAGGATACAACAAAGGCTTTGTTAACAAAAATATTTACTTCAAAGTGAAAGGTAACAAAATGTTAATAGTGGTAGTATATGTTGATGATATCATCTTTGGTGGAGCTGAAGGCATGTGTAAAAGATTTGTAGAAGAAATGCAAAAAGAATTTGAAATGTCCATGATTGGTGAGCTAAATTTCTTTCTTGGTCTTCAAGTAAATCAAACTGATAAGGGGATATTCATTTCACAATCTAAGTACATGAAAGAGCTGTTGAAGAAGTTTGGAATGGATGATTCCAAACTGGTTAGTACTCCTATGGTGACCAGATGTAAGCTGAGTAAAGATGATGAATCTGCTAAAATTGATCAGAGAAAATACAAATCTATGATTGGTGGGCTACTATATCTTACTGCTACTAGACCAGATATTATGCATGTAGTATGTTTAGTTGCTATATTTCAAGCAGATCCTAAAGGGGCACATGTTACAACAATAAAGAGGATATTTAGATATCTTAAAGGTACACCAGATTATGACTTCTAGTATCCTAAGGGTGTTGATTTCACCTTGAGTGCTTATACCTATTAGAATTGGCTATGGATGCCAAGATCTATGGACCAAATGGAAAGGACAAGAAGAGAGAGAAATGAATATGACAAGCATAAATTGTATTCAATGTCAATGATATAATTGTTTTGTTTTAAAAATGATAGAAACCCCTTGGTTATATAGCCAAAGTGAGATGCAAGATGTCATAGGATTATGACAAGTGTCTTAATCATATGACATGTGACAACTAATCACACTTACCTAGGTTCACATGTAGTAGTTGTCAAAGGATAAGATAACAACTAATGACAACTAACATCTTCCAGAAAGATTCCTTCCTATGACCTAAGTAAACTTAACATGTGTAAATAAGTCCCCTAGTAATGAACTAACTAGGTACAAGACTTTATTTACACCAACAACCCCCCTTTAGTGCAACTTAGGGAGTAGTAGATTATTATGCAAATGACACGAAGATGATGATGGGTCCTAGCTACTAGGCCATGTTAGGTACCCATGTACATGCAATGCAATGTAATCTCTCACAAATGGAGAAAAGGAGAAAACCTAGTGGGATAAAACTCCTCCCCAAAAGAGAGATGAAATACAAAAAAGAAATGTGAAATGCTCTCAATGAAGAATGAGAAGGTAAAAACCCTATGTGAAGAAAAATACCCCCCCATAGGAGAGAAGTAGAAGAAAGACAATGTAGCCCCCCTCAATGTTGAGTCTCTTGCAATGATGGTAGAAGCTCAACATTGAATGTTGAAGATGATCCAATCTCGCCAAACAACTTTCCTCCCCTTAGGAAGAAACAAAACCATGGATGTATATAGTATGTCAAGAATATGGATGATGGATGATGATGTCTCTGAAGCATGCTCAAGTGTCTCCATGTTGATGCTGAAAGTAGACACACTCCAAACAGGCGTTCTAGGCCACACTGTTGAAGAGAACAATTCAACATCTAGTAGAGATGAATGTAGAACATAATCCAAAGACAAGGATATCCCCTCTAAAGACAAAGAAGCCTCCTCCAAATTTTGTCCAAAAGTATCCACACTCACACCAATCTGTGAAGAATGATCATGTAGAGATTGAACAAGAGGGTCAAGGTGTTCCCTCACAACAACTGAAGAAGGTGCATCTTCATCAAAGAGAAGATGAATGCTATCAATGGTGTCCTCCAAATCTTCAAGATGAGACTCCACAAACAAGTCTGAAATACCTATTAGGAAGTTATCCAAAGTAGCCATATTTGGAAGACTATGTATACCTTGTTGCATTGAATCACAAGGAACCCAAACTGTGTAATCACAAGCATCATCAAATGCAATCGTAGATGGAGGAGATGAAATGCATGGCTCAAGAACTGGATTTGATGTGAGAACTCCCAAATTGAAGAAGCCAAAAGTATCCTTTGAATCATGGTGTATGTGATCAATAGTTGAAGGAACAATGTCACCGTTAGAAGAAAACTATGCAAGGGTGTACAATCAAGATGAATGATCAACCACCCCAGTAGCAATGATCTCTCAATTCTCCAAGTCTCGAATGATAACTGAATCAAGAGTGAAATCCACAAACCTCCCATCTCCACCATGTGTAATCCGATATATGGAAAGAATATTGTTTTTCAAATGAGGAACACACAAGACATCTTGAAAAGTGTTGTCCCCAATGCTAATAGATCCCTTCCCTGTTTCACTCATGTATGTATTATTTCCCATCAAGATAGGATACATAGTCCAAGGTTGAAATGAAGAGAAGATAGTATGTGAAGATGCCATATGATGAGATGCTCCTGAATCTAGAAGCCATCCCCCTAATCCTGGACCTAAATGAGCACAAAGAGCTTTTCCTTTATATCCTGATGTAGATGCTTGACCTTTGTCCTTTTTAGATTGTTTTGAAGTAGAAGGAGAAGAAGATTCAAACATTCTAGAAGGTAAATCAATGTGATTCTTTTTGAGAATATTTTTCAACTCATCAATATCATTCTTATAACAATAATGTTCTTCATGTCCATCCTTCTTGCAATATGCACAAAAAGGTCTCTCCTTCTTTGATGTTTCTCCTTTTGAAGATGAGGATTCTGATTCTTTATGTGGCTTGTTCTTTTTCTTCTTCTGCTTCTTATCAAGATTCTCTGATTCTTTTTGTCCCTTAGAATCACTAGCCACCAATGCATGTGACTTGGAAGACTTGATTAGACCCATTTTCATTAACTTAGCCTCTTCTTGGATTAGGAGATTTGAAAAGTCATCAAAATTAGGATCAACATATGATGCTCCCATAGAAAGTCGATGGTTATGAAAGCCAGAAACAAACACTGAATACTTAGGGCCAAGCTTGGATAACACATTCAAAATCAATTGTAAATCCTCCTTTTCAATATTGCATTCTTTCAATTGTGTTTTTAATTGCTTGATTTTGGAGATGTAGTCTTGGATGTGGTCAAAACTTTTAGGATCAAGATTCATCAAATCATTATCAATTTGATAACCCCTAATCTTATCTGGTTTACCATACAATTTTTCAAAAGTCTCCCATGCTTCTTTAGGTGTATTACATGATTCAATATGAAATTGAAAATCAATTGAGACTAATGAACATATGCATCCAAGTGTTTTCTCATGATTAATCTCCCACCTTGCCAATTCTTTAGCATCAGTAGGTTTTTGAATAGTGTCCTTTAGATGACCTATTAGATCTTTCATCATGAGATAGTTCCATACTGATTTTCTCCATGTAGCATAATTATGTGGATTTAGGAGTTCAATTTGAGATTTCCCCATTGTAAGAACACAAACCAAGCAAAAGAATGCAAGAAACACTACAAGATTACTCCCCCAAATCACTCAAAAAAGAAAACCCCTAAATAATATCTTATTTGGAACTTTATATTTAGTGCGTTTACAATTGCCACTTGCCAAAAATAGCAAAGTGGTCTTTGATCTTGGTGCATGCAAATGCCAAATTTGGCCACAGAATCAAGTACAATTTTTGGTACAAAATAAAATTAATCTGATCATACCATTGAGAAGTACACAAAAATTCATGTACTTTCAAAAAAAATTGCACCAAAAAATGTTACCGTAGGAGAAAGATATGAGCCCCTGAAGTTCCCAAAATGAGGACGAAGCAGCAATACCTGTGAGAATCTGAAATTTATGGAAAAACTAGGCATCAAAACTAGAAACTGATTGCACCACTGCAAAGAGCACGAAAAATTAGCCCAAATAAAAAAAAAATTCTCGAAAAAAGGAGGTCGTATGGCCTAGATATGAGCCTTCAAAGATTGACTGCAAAAACAAAAATGCAAATGGAGAAGGGGGAAATTTTTTTTTAGAATGCTGACGTATTGTTGACGTTAGAAGACTGGATTAAATTTGATGTCCTCCTAGCCATCGCTGGAAAATGCGCCCTTTGGACTAAATTTGATGTGCCAATGCCCGTCACTGGTCGGCCTGTCCTTCTCCAGAATCTGCAGAATATTCTTGAGGAATATCCAAGTCGAATATTCCAACCTTGCCACCCAGATTTATGAAGACCACCAGATTCTTTGAATTTTTCCAAATTTCTTTAAAGTGAGTGGCTAAGATTTTGAACAGCGCCTGAATTTCTGGGTGGGGCTGAGGTTGCAAGTGGCCTCCCGCCACTTGGCATGACAGTTGTAGACCGTACTCTATGGAGTGTACCCTCTGTGGGTACAGGGTACAAAAGGTCTACGGACTGTAAAGTCTGCGGACTATACAATTTTTTATTGAAAATAACAATTTCAAATGAAATGTTTGCAAGAAAACTATGAAATTATTTTAAACAATTTTTGAAAAAAATTCACAGAAATAATAAATATATATTTTTTAATAAAATTGTACCGATGCAATGATGACGACCTAGGGGTTGTACGACTCTCTGGGAATTTATTTTTTTGCCTCACCGGATGACTTACTCCAAAATGGATGAATTGATAGTCGATCTTAGGGTTTTTGGCCCTTTTGGACGTGATGGAAGGGTCGGATTTGACCCAAAATGCTCCAAAAATGTAGCTACCTTCTGGATCTGGCAACCACTCTTCAACTTCAAACCCTCTTAGATTTGGCCTCGTATGTCTGATTTGGACGAAAACAAAAGGAAAATTTGACTTTCTCGAAGCTTCCAGATGCAATGGTGAGCTTAGATTTGCACCAACAAGCTCTGATATGAACCTGCAACAAAGAGCCAAAAAATGGAACACCCCCAAATCTGGTATCTCTCTTCAAAAAAAGACTCTCCAATGGCAGCCAACCTACTCTGATACCATGTTAGAATTGGCTATGGATGCCAAGATATATGGACCAAATAGAAAGCACAAGAAGAGAGATAAATGAATATGAAAAACATAAGTTGTATTCAATGTCAATGATATGATTGTTATGTTTTACAAATGAGAGAAACCCCTTGGTTATATAGCCAAGGTGAAATGCAAGATGTCATAGGATTATGACAAGTGTCTTAATCATATGACATGTGACAACTAGTCACACTTACCTAGGTTCACATGTAATAGTTGTCAAAGGATAAGATAACAACTAATGACAACTAACATCTTCTAGAAATATTCCTTCCTATGACCTAAGTAAACATAACATGTGTAAATAAGTCCCCTAGTAATGAACTAACTAGGTACAAGACTTTATTTACACCAACAATACCAATGAAGATTGGTTTGGTTGTGTGGATGCTCAAAAGAGTACCAATGGGGGCACTTTCTTTCTTGGAGGAAGATTGGTTTCTTGGTTGAGTAAGAAACAAGACTCGAGGTTTCTTTATCCACTGTAGAGGAAAAATACATTGTTGTAACATCCTACTACACATAGGTTTTGTGGATGAAGCAGATTCTAAAAGACATTGGAGTAATATGTGATGAGCCTATTCCTATTTTCTATGACAACACAAGTGCTATAAACATATAAATCTGGTTATGTATTCAAGAACAAAACACATATCTATCATATATCATTTCCTAAGAGAAAAAGTGTTGGAGAATGAAGCTAGGTTGGAGAATGTGACAATAAAGGAACAATTTCCAGATATATTTACTATGGCTCTTCCGACATATACTTTTTCAGTATCTTAGGGAGAGGTTGGGGGTCATTGGCCCTCCAAACCAGGTGCACATGAAGGTGCATCAGTCTAGTAAATTCATAGATTCTTCATTTGTCTAGACTAATGAATGGGTCTACTCTGTAGGGGGAGTAGAAAATGTTTTCATTGTTGTAGTATGAGTTGAATGGGTACACTTCTAAGGGGGAGTGATCAATTTTTTTGATCTTTTCTATTGATGTCAAAGGGGGTGAGAAAGTTATGTGAAAAATAGTAAGAAAAGGAAGAGGTGTCCTCCTAAAATATTGTGCAGGATATTGTCTTTGATTATTTTTCACATCATGTGTTGCCACCAATGACAAAGGGGAAGATTGTTCCAAGTATGAGCATATTTGGTGGTGTTATCATTAATGTTGCCATTGTTGTCAACACAGTTCAGTATATTGCAGATTGTGCATGTATAGTTGAGATACTATTGAGATGTTGTGAGTACATGGGGCTATCTTTATGATGTTGTAGATGTGCTGAATTGATGAGTTCCCAAGTGCTTTTGAGAAAATTAATAAAGAGAGAAGTCAGAGTTATGAATGTGTTAGAATGTGCTTCGGTATATGCTCCACATTTCTCCTGTGTTGATCCTATGCTTGTGTGGATCTAAAGGGTTGTTTTTGATGATCTGATGGTGACATCTACTAATTTGTAGTTTCCGGTTTGATGAAGTGTGAAAGTTGTGTTCACCGGTGTGTGAACCATTCTGGAAAAGTTATCTTTCTATGACTGGGAGAAATGTTTCTACTCCATAGTACTCTGCTATTCTATTTCAGATCTTGTGGATCTGGAATGTGTCTTATAATGGTATCCTCTTGGTTCTGTCAAAGATGTGTGTGGTTTGGTGATCCAAAAATCAAGTCTCAGAGTTGTTGTATGTGTTTGGACAGTCCAGATGGACTGATGGAAGGAGTTTGGTGTTCAAGGATTGTTGCACTTGTTGTAGATGTATTTGAAGGAACTTGAGATGTGTTCTCATGCATAATGAACTATTTTTTGTCGTTCATGTGCTATCTTCTTGTTGGGAAACGTGTAAATCAATGTTTATCTATGCTTTCATTAGGTTTGGCTAACTTGGTGTTTACACTTCATTTGAGGAATTGAATTTAATTAAGGAAGCGTGTGGTTGATCCAAGACATTATTTTTGGTCTTGGTTAAGTATTTTTATTGGTCCACTCTCATTCCTTTCCACCGCGAGAATGTTGAGTTGCTGACCTAATTTGAATTTATGAAATGAGGCATATGTGGCTGACCTTGGAGAAAGTTTCTAAGGTTGAAGATGGTATAAATGCAAGTTGAATTGTGAAGAATTGAATGAGGATGGAAAATTAACAAAGTAAGCCACAAATTAAAAGAGTAGAAGTGTGTGAAAGTGAGTTGAGGAAACAATACTTCATTGTGTTAGATTCTTGAAGGCAGTGAGCTAAAGGTTTCTGCAATCTTTTGATCAAGGTTGTAGATGTGTGTTACTTTCTATGGTGGATCTTTTGTTTTCTTTTGTATCAGTACGTAGTGAGCCTCCCTATTGGATAGTGAGTCATTTTTGTAGATAGTGGACTTTTTTCCCTGGACAGTGAGTCCTCTTCTGGGCAATGAGCCCTTGGTAGTGAGCCTTTGTAATCAGTTTTTCTATCTCTTTATATTGTGAGTTAATCCTCATCGTGTTTTTTCCCTTATTGAGTTTTCCATGTAAAATCTAGTGTTCATTGTGTTGATTTTACTTTTTCTTATCTGCATTTCATGTCCATAATTAATAACAAAATATTGTGGTTGTAAAGTTAATAAGTGTTGAAGTTTTGAGGTTAAATTTTGTGACAACTGATTCAGTCCCCCCTCTCAGTTGTCCTGTGCCTTTTAACATATGTGGGAAGGTGAAAATAAATCAAGGTAGGGTACGGGTCGATATTCTAAGATTGAATCAAGATCACTCCCTACTGTCATGTTGTGATGAAATGCAAGCATATTAATTCCCATAGGTGAGCGGGTAACTATGACATGTGACATGCTTTATTTAATGATAATTATGTGGTTAAATGTGTAGACAAAGTGGATATATATCTACTTGGGATTTTCTGATTAGGAAAAGGCATTAATCACAAAATTAATTTTTTTCATGATTAATTACTCTAATGGTAAGGGTGCTGCCACAATAGTGGTTTACACTTTTTGGGAGATCCTGATTTTTCCTGAAATCACATATTTTTAGAAAATATAATTATTTAAGCCTTGAAAAGTTCCACTTATAAGGATTCCAATTGAAGAGGGTTTGATCAAACCACCTTAGACCAAGCCCCATTGGAGAGTGTGAACCAATATCCTATACCTACAAGAACACAACAAATGAACACATTAATAAGATCAAATGCAAGTTAGAATAGAGATTCTCCATAGAATCCATTAACATGATTTGAAATAGGAAATGAAAGCAAGAAATGCAATGAAAAGCAATAAAATAGATTATCCTATTCAAATAATGCAAACTCTTGATCCTATGGGGGAGTTGGTGTCAATTTGAATTGGAAGTTGGCCCTTTCCCAACTCCTAAGAAAGCTTGATGAAGATTTGATGATTGTGATCCACTTGGTGATTGCTTCAAATTCCTTCCATGGAGAAAACCTACAATAACCTAGCTACAATTGATGGATTTGATGCAAATTCTAAAGCTCTAAGATGAAATTGAAGTATAATAACTTTGCTAAAATTGTGGATGATCAAAATGAAGGATGAGCTCTTCATTTATAGATGAGATTGATTAGAGAAGAGGCAAAAGGGATGAATGTGGGACTAATCTTTAACAAATGAGAAGAAGCCACATGCCATCATGTGAATGGTTGAGGAATGAGCACATTTTGAAGAATGTGCAAAGAAGGGGGAGATTCAAATTCAAAACATGGCTTGAAGAATGAGATGAAAGGTGAAGTTAATGTCACATGGCTCAAGAAAAGGACATGTAAGAGATTTTAAATGCTTTGTTGGATGTACAAATCCTTTTGGAGGAACTTTTCAAATTTGGGGAATATTCCAACGATTGATGCCTTTTTTTGAATGAAATAGGAGAATTAATAAATTAAATAAATTGATTTATTGTACAAGTGGCAAAAGCTAGAGGATTTGAGTGATTAGGATTAGAATTAATCATGATTTGATTAATTTAAATGATGTTAGTTGATTTGACCATTTTGACTTAGATTTTAGGATTTAAATAACTCAAAATGAGAAGAGAATGATTTAGACTTAGTTAAATAAATATTTTTGATTTATTTAACCAAAGGGGGTGATGTTAGATTAAATTAGATAAATGTTTGATTTATTTAATTTAATTAGATGAACTTTAGAGATTTAATCAAATAATATGGATTATTTAATTAAATAAAGATAGGAAGATGAAATGACCTAGCTAATTACACATAGACAATGATTTAATTAAATTGAGGGATTTATTTAATTATTAAAAGGGGAATTATGATGACTTTAATCAAATAAGGCTATTTGATTAAATGGTTAGATAGAGGGATAATTTAGGATGAAGCGATGTTAGTAGATAAGGATCGAGTGTGCAATATCAATCTGTATATTTTACATGTCCACATTTTGCCCCTCTTTGAAACAATGTACTTGTTGTGTTGGTTCAAAGAATAACCTTTCCATGATCAAAAGTAAACAATTCTCTAATTTTTCGAATGCCCCATTGTTGCCCCAGTGAGAAGAATTACACTGGTATACTACCCCCTCGAGAGATCGAGTGGAAATGTTAATTTTTCAATCGAGATCGTGATAAAATGCGAGAGGAGTGGTTCTACTGATCAGAGGACAAAAAATAATTCTTTAGAAAGATCAAATATTTCATGTAGACAATTTTGATGATGTATAGACAATCATCGGCCATGGGTAGCCTCATGTATATTTTGAGATATCACACAAATTTGGATATAAATGTTAGTAAAGATAGAAGAATAAGAAGAAATAACATGATGACAAGAGGATCCAACAAGTCCATGATCTAAGAAGACCTTATTGTCCAGATGATGAAGAGAGATGGATGATGATGATGATCACTTGCCAAGAGTTGGGATTTTCAAAGGGCCATTTACCTTATTGTTTGATAACACAACTAGATACAATGCATCAAGGTATAGACGACCAACATGGCATGGTATCTAGTGAGATGGAATTTGACTCAACAAATAGATAGGAGTATTCTTGTTCACACTTGACATACAAAAACCTTGCTAGGATGTACCCAACAAAGCAAGTACTTGCCAAGTTATAGTACAAGAACGTCCAACAAGCACAACAAATAAAAAGATAATGATTGTTGCCCCATTCCTATCTCTCTAAATCCCTTCGTTGGGGACATCATTGAGAGGTCCTTGGAATGAGAACAATAAAATAAATCAAAAGACAAAGATATAGTAAACAAACAAGTCAATGTTCTTCATACCTACAACCAAAGGGATGTGTTTTGTTTAGGATAAATATCCAAAGTGATATCCAAAATGATGCTCATTGTCGGAATGATATATCCTAGGACATGCATTGTATAGGATGATGATGGGTTGATAGGTTCTTTGATAGGATTTTGATATAAAATCAATTGACATGTTTGAAAATGATCAAGAGTTTGATTTTACATTTTAATAATTTGTTGTTTGCTTTTGATTTTGCATTTAAAGCTTGCTTTTGCTAATTGTTGTGGTTGTTTCTATTTGTTTTTCCAAAGGATGAAGGTGATGATGATTTACTATAGGTGGATGTTTATTGTGGGTGAAAGTGAAATGGGACAGATGGATTTTTTGGGTTTTTTGAATGTTTTTGATCTTTTTGAAATGTTTTGAGGTTGTTTTTGGTATTTTTGAGATTTTGCAAATGTTTTGATTTTCCAAATTTTTAAATGTTTTAGGGTTTTGTGTGTCAGGTGCTGATCAAAGATTAGCCTTTCCTACATTTAAGTTCAAATATGATGTAGTTTAGATACCATGTTTTTTATGTTTTCTATTTTTATGAATGTTTTGGGATTTTGATATGTTTTGGATGTTTTTGGATTGTTTGATTTTCTGATGTTTTTAGATTTGTGGATTTTTTTATGTTTTTGAATTTTTCGCATAATTTTGATGATTTGGATATGGATATGTGTGATGATATTAGTGCTCTATTTTGGGATTTTGTTGAAAACCAAGCTAAGGTTGATTGATCAGATTGATGGATTGATGTTGATAACATCATTGAGGATACACAACAATGCAAGGATAGTGTTAAGCAAAATGAGGATTAGGATGGATATCCCAAGATGATGAGGGATTGATTGGATTTGATCGATCAGGATTTTAAAGCTTGATTTGGAAAAAAATTGTTTTGAATGATTCAATGTGACGTTGAAGCACACATTAGATGCAATTGATATTGATTGTTTGGATTGATGTTCGATTGAAGATAAAACTTGATAAGGATCATCCTCTTGTAAAAAATATACCATGGGCTAATGATTTGGATCTTTTCTCACAAATGCTTTGACCAATTTGATTTCACTTTTTTCAATGTTCAGATCACCACATAAGTTGGAGGATATATGTCAAGATTTATTCCCAAAGCAAGATGTAAATATATGCCCCCCAGTATCTAGTAAGGTATGGAATGCCATGGGTGGATGCTTGGATGGGTTTATGGATGGAGGGATATGAATTATCTTGTGATAAGATAAGGCTTTTAGATAAAGAATGCTTATTTGGATAATGCTTCATGGCTTAGATAATGTTGGGTAAGATAGGATCAATGAAAATGACCCATGTCAAGATGTCTATCATAAGAAAGTGTAAAGTGTGCACCAAACTTTCATCAATATCAAGATAATGTGGAAGATGGATGCAAATGGATGGATTGGATAAATGGTTCATAGATGAATGGATTTATTATGGCTAAGATGGATGAAATGTTGGATTTATTATGGATGGGATAAGATGCTTCCACCTGAACTAGCGCACGTAGATGCTCGATTCTACACATGATGCCTATTTTCCAGGTTTTCATCATGGTACGTACCCAAAGTGCCACTATAGTGGTTTTCACTAGATGATGATTTTTTTCTTTACTATTTTCAATCCTCTTCCTGATTTTTTTTATTTTTATTTTTTGATTTGTCTAAAATATTTTAAGCTCATGATGAATCACCTTGCAGTGTTGATGTAGATGATTCTTTCATCCTAATTTTAATGTCAAGTTTGGTCAAAAATTATAACCCATTATTGTGGGATCACCCACATAGTTGCCCCCAGTATGGTGGTAGTGGCACCTTTGTTCCTTGATTCTACTTGTTTTGAGTGTTCCTATTTAGAATGCATTCTCTTATAAACAACCACTGTAGATGATATTTCAATTTGTTGTTTTGCTGACTCCATAATATCTTTTTCTATCTGACCTGCTTCCGTGATTGGATAATGTTGGATATCTTCATACATGATGTCCTCAGTCTGAATTTGGGATATATATGATCTTGCTATTGATAATTGAGTTTGACTGTAGGAATCAATAAACTGCTCTTTTTTGTGTCATAATATCAAGAGTAAAGGAATCATGTTCTGAATGAAGATCATCTACGTATCCATCCATAGAAAGCATCTCGTGGGTAGATAGAGGAGTATGTATTATGGGGATATGATCATCATTTACAACATCTTGTATAGATAGGAGAGTGTCCATTAGATCATTATAGTATATTGGAGATAAAAATTCTTGATCTTGGTTTATTTTGGGATTGCTTTTGACACACTTTGGATCAGTTTCTTGAAATGGGTTAGTTTCAAAGGATGGATGGCTTACAAAGGGTTCTTAGATGTCGTCATTAGGAATGGGGAATGGCTCAATATCCTCTTGATCTTTGAGTGGACTTGGATCAATTATTGAGTTGAGGATTCCTTCAGTATTTATAACCCTAAGGTCAAAGGGGGTCAACATGTCTTGGAAGGGACCATTGCTAGACCTTAGTGAAAGATTTTGATCATGCTTTGGGATAAATTCTTGAGATATGTCCTCTAACTCATAAGGTGATGTAGGGGCATTTTCAACATGATCATTGGTCGATGGGTCATGGATTATGTCAATGGATCAAATAATTCTAACACTCCTTGAACTAGATCACTAAAAAGTGGCTCTTGATGTATGGTGAGTTGGTCATCGGATGAAGTGGAAACATCTTCCATGCACTCATTGATGGAGAGAGCTTGAACATTGTTTTCAACAATTGTGGTGGAGAGATTGTGAATGTCTTCAACCATAGGGTCAAGTGATGTTGACATTTCTTGAATTGGATAATTGTTGGGTATTCTTGGCGGATCTTGATCATGATTGGAAAGTGACTCTTGACATATGCTGATTTGATCTTCGGATGAGGTAGACATAGCTTCAAGGTGCTCATTGATTGATAGATTTTTATCATTGTCCCCAATAGTGATTACCTTTTGATCAATAAGGTCTTGGATGATATTTTTGAGTCAAATACAATCTAATATTGTGTGTTCCTTTGTTTTGTGGAAGCCACAAAAGAACTTCTCATTATACCCTGGTGGTTTAACTAAGGGCTCTTGATAATCCTCATAAATAGGGAGTTTAATGAAATTTTCTTGCACCAACTGTTGCATGATCAATTCGATGGGTCCCCCAAGTGGTGTGTATTTTCGTTTGTTACCTCAGTGTGATATTTGACCTTGTGGTGATTGATTTTGGAGACGTGGTGATTGGGTTTGTTGTTGATGTTGTTGATCTTGGTATCCAACTTCTTGACATTGGAGATATTGTTCTTGACATGGTTGCGGCCACAACTTACTAGTTTGATGACATGGTTCAATCAATGGTAGAGTACATTGATTTTGGAGTAAAAATGTCTCTTGTTTCAAGGCTTTAGTTACTTTGTCAAGTGAAGCAATTTGGTCTAGTAAAATTTGATCCTGATTTTGATTTGGACACCCTTGATATAGCTAATTTGGTTTTTCTTCAAGCAAGTTTGGAATGCATACTTGCGATGTTTGTATGGGATCCTGGACAAATTGATTTTGAACAATGTCCTGATTTGGGATGACTCTTAGATTTGGCATGATAGGTTGAAATTGAATGTTGTTGTGGTTGGGAATCACATTGCCTTGATTTAGGTAACTTTGATTTTGCATGGTGTTACCTTGAATTGGACTAATACATGGAGTCGTTAACATCTTGTTTGGACTTTGAATAACATTTGTGTGATTTGAAAACATATCCCTCCTAAAGTTTACCAAATGTGGATTTAAAATTTTCATGTTTGGTAAACTTGTACTTGGCAGGTATGGATTTGGTGGAATGATGTTGTTCGCTTGAAGATTCATGCATTGATTGTTTGGTTGATAGATTTGTAAGTTTGGACTTGGATTTAAATCTATCATCAGGAAAGGTGTTCCAAACTTTTGACTAGGCATACTCACATTTGTTGTACCATCAAGGTTTGTAGGAGATAATGATCCTATGTACGATTGTATAAATGTGAGTGTTGAAAATAAATTGGAATTGTAAGGCTTTGATAGTTTTCCTGGTTTAGACCGTTCATGATGTATGGATTGAGTATATATTCCATGTTCTTCTTGTGTTGAGGTCTAGTTTGGATCATAAAATAAGGATCAATTTTCAAGAATGTGGGAGATGAACCTCTAATTCTTTGGCTTGAACCAAACTCTAGCTACAAAAAAGAAAGTCTAAGATTTTAAGGATCAAAAGGATGCTGATGAGATATGAAAGATGGATGATTGATGAAAGACTGGAACTCTTACGAAACCTTGAAGAGGATACTAAACTTTAGGACCTGGATTGATGTTTTTATTTGATTTGGGATTGGTTTGATTTGATTTGGATAGTGAACCCTTAAACTCTAAGAGGTTGGATATTGTCCTAGAGTAAATTTTTCCACAAGATATTAATTTGACTAAATGTGTAAAGAAGGATTCATCTAGACACACCTAACCAAAAAAGATGATGTTGATTTGATTTGATTTTGGATTTTGGATAGTGAACTCATAAACCACAAGATGTTGGATGTTATCAAGGGATAGACTTGTTCACAAAAACTGATAATTTGACTAAATATGTGGAGAAGGATTCATCTACACACATCTAATCAAACAAAATTATTGTGATTTGGTTCAAATGATTTTCCCAAAGTTTAGGATGACAGATTTTTCCAAAATTTTCTAAGAGTTGATGATGGGATGATTTTGGTTTTGATGTTCAAAGATGGTTGAAGGTTTGATTTCGATCTTAGGTTTACCTAAAAAGACACTTGTTTACTAGACCTTGGTAATGAAGAACATACAATACTTCTAAGTCCACCTCTATAACTAAGAAGTGGTTCAAGCTGAGCATACGTTTCCCGATTGTTCAAAGGAATGAGTCTATAGAACCTTGTGAAATTTTTGCTTATTTTGATATGTTGCTTTTGATTGCACTTCCTAATATATTTCTTGATGACCTTTCAAGTGTGACTGCTAAAATTTGAACTTTGGCTCAAGGACTTTTGTTTTGGGATTTTGACTTTCTTGGAAATCATGATGAACTAACACATGTGTGAGAGCCAATTTTTTTATCTTTGCTTAGTGATTTTTTTTTACCACAAACACTTCTTTGATTAGATTTCCAAACTAGATGTCCAATGTCTCAATTTCTTTGAATCCCATAAAGTATGTTATGTGGAATTTTGATGAAATCAAGGAAAGGGTTACCTATTGTTTAACTTTAGTAGAAAAATTGAGATGTAATCCAAATGTTTAGAAACCTCTAAGGATAAATCCCAAGGGAAAGCAATAACACATGAATTTGGTCAATTGTATTTTCCTGCTAAAGGGTTTAAAATTTTGATGATGATATTAAATGTTTGTTTCCAAAAAATTTCAAATAGGAAAACCATTTTGCAACCAAGAAAAAGCACAACCTTATGGATATGAAAGACAATATTTGTTGAGTCTCCACTTGGACAAGTCCAGCTACACTTATCTTTAGTGAATGGTTAGATGCTTGACCTCGCTGGCTCCCCTCCACAACACTCACTTATATGGGGAAAACAAACATTGACACCCATGAAACTCCCATGGCATGCTTTCCATTTCTACTAAAGATCGTAAAAGTGTGGAGTGGCTTCAGAACGACCATTCTTGAACCAACAATTAGATAGGGATTTTGGCCTTTCTACAACAAGGGTTTTAATTCAGACTTTCTATTCGTAGGAGTTGACCCAACGTGGTGAGAGACCATTGCTTCCCTTCTCATTAGAGCCAACCACATGATACTGGCATTTATTCCAATACCCACATTTATATCTCGGTTGGAAATACTCTTGGCTTTATAGTGTTATCGGTTGAGTCGTTCCCTTGGGTGAGTACTTTTTCCCCAAGGTAGGACCTCTAAGATAAACAATAGCGAGCAAACATATTCATAGTTCTCTCAACCTTCATTTAGAAACAAAGGGAGAACACATGCAATAGGTATACTCACACTTGCACAATGTTTTATTCAATTTTATAGCCCAAAATGAAATGTGGAGGTGATCACTTTATCCCACCCTAAGACCATTAAAAATCCTTTTGATTCTCAAGATCACCGTGAGGCGCAAGAGAAGCGCATATGTCTTTTCGATGGTGTTAGTTTAAGTAAGTAATCACAAAGCATAATTGCACATGTCCTTTTTAATCCAACAAAAGCAATAATTATTTCTTTTTATAGCACCAAATGAAGTGTGAGAATTTGCTTTGTTCAATTATTAGCCCCAAACAAAATCTAGTGAGTTTGTGTCCTAAAGTTCATTTTAAGCTCCTTTTGTAGCAAGAATTAAAAAAGTTCTTTTTAGGGCCCAAAATGAAACTTAGTAAGTCCTAAGTGTGAAAGATAGCAAAATTTTCCTTAAGAGGAATAGTGAATCCTCTAAAAGTGTTGAACAAACACTAGAGTGTTCAAAAACACTTGGTATCACGAGATGAGGTCATCATGCTTGTTTTCTTCTTCACCCTAGACCAATCCAATCCTATAAAAAAATTAGTTAGATTCTGCAAAAATAGAGGTCAAGAAAGCAAAAACCGTGCCAAATAACTAGAATTTGATAAAAAACACATGCTAGAAATAACTTTTCACATTTTACTTCCCTCCAACAGTGCAATCCACAAAGGCGTCGAAGTTTGAAGTCACCAACGGTACTATATAGCATTGTTTACCAGTCAGCGTCGCTCTGCAGCTAGACCAATGAGCATGAAGGCGTCACTATTTTGATCAACAGTGCAGTTTGAATTTTGAAAAGATTCTAGCAAGCCAGAAAGCATCAGCGATTCTATTTAAAATTTTGAATTCTGTGCGGGAATTCTGAAGCGTTATAGTTTAAACTTTTCAACAGTGCTATATATGGCAATGCTAAGTTCTCAGCAGTGCCAAATAGTGATTCTAAGCTTCCAGCAGTGGAGTTCTCTGTAAACACACAAAAAGCATAATTTTTTTTCAAAAAATGTGATTTGATCTCCTGGTTTTCCCTCCTTCTAGCGCCAAAATGTGAACCAATATCCTATACCTGCAAAAACACAACAAATGAACACATTAATAAGATCAAATGCAAGTTAGAATAGAGATTCCCCATAAAATCCATTAACATGATTTTAAATAGGAAATGAAAGCAAGAAATGCAATTAAAAACAATAAAAGACATTAATCCTATTCAAATAATGCAAAATCTTGATCTTATGGGGGAGTTGGTGCCAATTTGATGTGGAAATTGGCCCTTTCCCAACTCCTAAGCAAGCTTGATGAAGATTTGATGATTGTGATCCACTTGGTGATTGCTTCAAATGCCTTCCATGGAGAAAACCTGAAATAACCTAGCTACAATTGATGGATTTGATGCAAATGCTAAAATTCTAAGGTGAAATTGAAGTATAATAGCTTTGCTAAAATTATGGATGATCAAAATGAAGGATGAGCTCTTCATTTATAGATGGGATTGATTAGAGAAGAGGCAAAAGGGATGAATGTGGGACTAATCTTCAACAAATGAGAAGAAGCCACATGTCGTCATGTGAATGGTTGAGGAATGAGCACATTTTGAAGAATGTGCAAAGAGGGGGAAGATTCAAATTCAAAAGATGGCTTGAAGGATAAGGTGAAAAGTGAAGTTAATGTCACATGGCTCAAGAAAAGGACATGTAAGAGATTTTAAATGCTTTGTTGGATGTACAAACCCTTTTGAAGGGATTTTTCAAATTTGGGGAATATTCTGACCATTGATGCCTTTTTTTGAATGAAATAGGAGAATTAATAAATTAAATAAATTGATTTATTGTGCAAGTGGCAAAAACTAGAGGATTTGAGTGATTAGTATTAACATTAATCATGATTTGATTAATTTAAATGATGTTAGTTGATTTGACCATTTTGACTTAGATTTTAGGATTTAAATAACTCAAAATGAGAAGAGAATGATTTAGACTTAGTTAAATAAATACTTTTGATTTATTTAACCAAAGGGGGTGATGTTAGATTAAACTAGATAAATGTTTGATTTATTTAATTTAATTAGATGAACTTTAGAGATTTAATCAAATAATATGGATTATTTAATTAAATAAAGATAGGAAGATGAAATGACCTAGCTAATTACATAGAGGCAATGATTTAATTAAATTGAGGTATTTATTTAATTAAAAGGGGAATTATGATGACTTTAATCAAATAAGTCTATTCAATTAAATGGTTAGACATAGGGATAATTCAAGATGAAGTGATGTTAGTAGATAAGGATCGAGTGTGCGATATCAATCTATATATTTTACATGTCTACAGATAGAACCCCACTAGTTTTAAACCATACCTATAACTGAGTCTCCTTTACACCTATTAAAATGTTGATAAAAAACCACTTTTGATTTACCTTTTGAGGAATCAAATTAATTCATTTAAAAATTATTTTTTGTAAGTATGTAGTCCTTATTACAATCTTAAAAAAAAGTGTAATTTTAATTAAATTTAATTTAATTATTATATTTATGTTTTATTTCTTATGAATGTAGGTTTTTCACCAAAAATCAAGCTATTTGTTCTGCACATGTGGAAAAATAGAAGATTATCATTTTTTTTTTTGAAAAATATGAGTGCACTAGATATTGAAGTCCTTGATCCAACAAAAATAAATAAATTGAATTTTGATACATACAAAAAATGTTGTGTTATATAGTCTACCTATGTTTGAATTGTAATTGGTTTGACTTTGAAACTTGTTTAAGGAAAAAATATTTAATAAAACACTATGAAACCAATTGGATGCACTAGATATCATAGTTACAAATCTAAATTCAAAAAAATTAGAATTTTATCCTTCATGGAAAAAAAGTTGTGTTATACATTGAGCCTCACTCCTTAAAAATGGTGTTTACTGAAAAAAACTAGTTTTTGAGGGAGATGGAAAAAGAAGTGCAATTTGATTCCAGAAAATTTTGAAAAAAGATATTTACAATCTATAGACAAAATGTCACAAATCACTAGTTTGCATCATCTTCAAATTCCTCACGGTTTAGCTGCTATAGGTGTTCGAAAGTGAAGATTTAGTTAAAAAAATTAGTTCAGTGTCCAGTTTGGCCACAAATTGTAAACCAGTATTGTGGGATTACCCATAAGTATCCATTGATTTATTTTAAAGTGTGATCAACAACTAAGATTTAAGTATCAAGTTGAATTTTGTCATCTCGCTCACATAAGCTTTTCTTGAGTATTAATTAATGGTTGGCATGCTTGCATGGCTCGATATAATGAGGATTGATGGTCATATTTTTCATTCAGAGTTTGCATTCAAAGATTGAAAATTAAGTTAAGTCTGAGAGTAGGTTGACGAGGAATTTCAGAGGTATCGTGAAAACCCTTTCCCTGGGTAAGTAGCTTTTTGTACTTGCTCTTCTCAATTATGGTTATAACTATTTGTGGGTTTTAGAACCTTGGGACCTGGTGAGGGTTATTTTCTACAAATTAGGAGTCTTCTTGTTCTTGTTCTAGCCATCATAAAAATGAGTAAGTCAAATGAATCTATTAAGCTAGTCTAAATGTCTCGGAGACTGAATTTGCTTGAATCCAAGGACAATGCTCTTAAAGATGAAATTGAAACATAGGGAGCTCCTGAAACACCAAAGGGTTGAAAGGCACACAAGAAATTCAAGAAGTATGGTGTAAGGAGTAATTACCACTTGAGAAGCCAGACCATTTCAAAAGAATTCATCAAGTTTAAGGGGAATGAGTTGGTTGAGTTTGAGAAGAAAGCAAAGAAAAGAAATAAGTATCATAAGGCTTACTTGGGGAGACATAACTCTCTTATTGAGCTTTCTAATATAGCCCTTCATATAGTGGAGGTGACATTGATCCAGAGTACGACCATTATCTCCTTTCCCTAGTGCCTTTTGAAGACTTTAACGAGGAAGCAGTGACGGTTCCTCCAGTTCCATCATGAACAAGGCGTTGGCGAGCATACTCTGATGCTGAAGAATTAGAGTAGCATTTCTCCCCCTTTTTGTTTTTGATGACACCATAGCCACCTCAGGATTGTTCTCTTCATAGGTTCATGGTTTTTTTTTGTGCTAATGTGGAAATATTTCAGGCTGGTGTGTTGGAGAAGTTTCATACTTCCTAACTTTTATGATAGGTATGCTTTTTTTGGGTGTTATACAATTTTTTTTTTGGCTATGAATGGAGAATATTCTTTGGTCAACAAGAACAAGGTGATTCAACTCTATTGTGGTAACAAATTATTCCTTTTGGAGGGATGGCTGGTCTTCATTCAAATGATGTGGGGTTTTGTCTTTTACTCTTCCATACTCTACAATGATTACATGTAACTAACTAAGGAACATCTCAAATTCTAGTGTAAATAGTCTTCAAATGAACTGAAATGTAACTATAATTCAACCTATTGCTTGTCGCTTCTATTAAAGGGATTTCAAGGCTCATTATAGAGGGTTCAAATTTGAGGTCCAAAATGGTCTAGCTGAAAAGCTAAGCTTAGAGAGAAGCATATGGTAAAAGACTGATGGATATTTCAGTAAGGCATCTAGGGTATGAGTCTTGTATGTAATGATCTTAAAATAGTTTTTCAATGGCATCAGTAATAGAAGAAAGTATTAGTTCTAGAACACATTCTCTCTTAATGTAATTTTCTCTTGAATTATGAATGGAATGATAAATGATTCTTTTTCATTTATCTTCAGTTTTGTTTTATTTGAATATGTTGGTTTATTTTTTCTTCAATTCAAATAATTGATTAAAATGTTGAAGTGAGATCATAGGTTTGTGAGGAAAAAGCATCAGATTAATAAGTAGGTGTGTCACAGGCATAATGAGTTGAATATTGCAAGGTAGTATATCAATAGCTTACAAATTACCGGGTTAAATTGCTAATGAATTACTGCTTGTTGAAAATATGACTTTGTTATCCCATAGATAAGACACTAGTATTTACATTTGGTTGTCTTTATAATATGTGAGTTGGAAATGCACCTAACCCAGGTCTTGGGATGAGAACAAAGAAATAATTATAAACTTTAAATTACAACACACAAATTTGAAGTACCCTTTTATTCCTTGCAATAGATGATAATAAGTTGAGGGTCAACCAAATTTTTAATAACTATTGTCTATTTGCAGTTGTGGGAATTTATATGTGTATAGAAACATTCTTGATCAAGTGAATATTACATGAACATATATAGGATTACCCTCTTGGGTTTCACAGAGCCCGAAGTGAAGAAGTAAAGGGCCTAAGAATAATTACTTATGTGTTGGCCAATCCTTACCTTTACCAATAATTGAATTTTGGAAAGTTCATAGGTATATGGTAAGAATAATTTTGGTTCATTAAAAATAACCAACATAAATGGCGACTTCATTGGGGAAGAAATTTGAAATTTGGTTGAAGGTTGTCTTTCCAAAGAGTCATTAAAATATTGAAATATTATTTGTAACCAGAAGGATGGAAATTGTGGTCTTATTTTCCCATCCGAGTCACCAGCATAAATGGCGACTCTGCTGGGAACACATAAGAGGAGTATCCATTTGCATAGAGCCAAGAATTTGGTAAATTTTAACATCTAGTTCAGATATTGAGAAAATTTCAGACCTAGAAGTGATTTAGTTGAAAGAGTTTCAAAGAATTTATGTGTGACTTTGCTATTGGAGAAGACACAAAAGGAAATTCATCTTTAAAGTAGCTTCATATTGCTTGAAGTTCAGTCCTCTGTGAAGAGAGGTGGTGACTCTATCAAAAGAACCTGATGAAGATGTGAAGAAAGTTTCAGATCTACAAAGATTTCCAATCAGGAACAAGAATTTGCAATAGCTACAACATATACAGGTATTCTCCATATTTTGGTTTTCAAGAAGCCTAAAATTGTATATGAAAATAATATTTATAATTCTTGATTTTTTTTGTTTCCCTATTGAGTGAAACTAAGCACTAAGAAAGGGAATAGCAGTGATAGGCTTGCATACTTATGTATTACTAGTTTGTAATCTCTATTATGAAGTGAAGTATGCAATATTTTTGAAGAAACTCATTTATAAGGTCTTAAGAAAGTTGAGATAGAAATTTGCATTGTAAAAGCTTAAGATTATGTTGTAAAAGAAGTTTGGAGTACCCCGTGTAACTGCAAAGTTGATATGAAAAGGATTATAGAGGTGTGAGAAAATGTATCATCAACCTGTGCATCCCTGTGTGGACCCAAATGTAACAATGCATAGTGTGCAACCCCTGTCATGCAATAAAAGAAGTTTCAACATTGAAAGATATAGACCTATCAATTTCAGTGGAATTAATGGTTGTACCTAAATGTTATTTCACGTGAAATCAGAAATCAGCTACCAAAATTTAGTGGTACAAAAAGTGAGTCAGCTAATAAGCATCTGGAAGAATTCAATAATCTAATGGATGATTACAAAGTTGACCATGAGGATGTAATCATAAGGCTATTTTTTCAATCTCTAAAAGGAGATGCAAGAGATTGGTTCTCTTATTTACCAGCATACTCTGTCTATTCTTGGAATGAGTTAAAATTAGTGTTCATGGAGGAATTTGGTGAAAGAGTTAATGCTAGTTCTATGATTAGTCAATTTATGAGCATTGAGAAAGAAGAGAATGAGTTGGTCCCAACATTTAACTTTAGATTTGCTAAAATATTAAGGGATATTCCTGAGGTTTTGAGACTAAGTGATGTAGTGTGTTTGGTTTTTTATTTTGGAGCTTTTGATAATGAAATGAGTTACTTTCTAAAAGATAAGGATCTTGAAATTCTCCATCAAGCCTATGGGATAGCTGGATGAACATTGAAAACAACCAAAAATATGGAATGCAATGGAGTTATATGTATACAAGTGTTTTCTGCCCTGAAGCACCAAATGTTGATGAAAGGTGTAAGTCAGAAATTAAAGATGAATTTCATAATACTTACACCCCTGTTGTCCCAACCTACACATCATTCAGTAATATGGTTCACATGGAGCCCCAAACAAATTGTCAAGAAGCTACATGCATGTGTGATCCTATGGTCTATGTTCAAACCCTTTCTTGCATAAGGAGACATAAAGGAGAATCATTGAATATGATCTCTATGCAAGATTACTAATACTCTGGCTACAATTCTTGAGTGTCACAGACCTAAAAATTCAATGTGCATTGATTTATTTTACAAATCTTATGACCCAAGTTTGAGTGCTTTGCCAAAGGAGTTGAAGCCTGTTAGGCTTGTCCAAGTGTGAATACTTTTCTCTTTTTGAAAATATTAGAGATCATCATCAAGAAACTATCATGTCATCAACTTGTGATGATAATGATGTTGTTGCCCCATATGAGTCAAGTAGTGAGGTATCACATGAGGAAGAAGAGAGTAGAACAAAGGTTGAAAATGCACACCTTATTGAAGAAAATGAAATATGTGGTTTCAGTCCTTTTGAAGTTTCCAGTACCTGTAGTCCTATGGAAGACATAACACTATGGAATCAATTTGAAGATTTTGAACATAGTTTCAGTGTTGATGAGTCCTCTTGCTATAGTAATGATGATGGATGGTCACACTCACAAAAGGATATAAAAGTCAAGGAAAATCCTAACCTGGGAATTGGACATTCCAGTAGGCGACTAACATCTTCTTATGGTCAATCATTTACTTTGTCAAACCAGGCAACATATACTTGAAATGGAGTGGCACTGTATGTGCACTAAGAACCAATTTCAGTCACGATTTACCAAAAATAAATGCGTAAAAGGAATTATACTTATGCTACAGGAATGTAATGCGAAG
Organism: Sequoia sempervirens; assembly: GCA_007258455.2. Classification (NCBI taxonomy): domain Eukaryota; kingdom Viridiplantae; phylum Streptophyta; class Pinopsida; order Cupressales; family Cupressaceae; genus Sequoia; species Sequoia sempervirens. Next base: position 65,588,566 of record VDFB02000363.1, read on the forward strand.
CCTTCTAAACTTAATCAAAGCAGAAACCATAACAACTATAACCGAGAAACAAACTATGAACTGGCCTTATGCTGCAGGAAAAAACACAGTGATGGATTCCCAATGCTGCAGGAACAATATAAGACTGAGTTTGCACTGAAACTTCAAGAAAAAAATATAACTTATGATCAATAGAAAATAAACGACTAACTAACTAACTATAGATACTTACTAAGTGGGCCCCCTTAGCAAGCATCAACTAATTATGGAAGAATTGAACTCAGAACTTCATCAGCTTTTATTTATAAACTCAGAATGATATACATTGTTTTTCTCATATGAAAACTAACACAAAACTCTATCTATTATCATAATACTAACTCTTACATATTCGGTTTCTTATTATCATACTAACTCTTACATGCTATGCTTTCCCACTCGCGCAGGAGGAGCACTTATTTAAACCAGAAAAGCAACTAACTACCTAACTCAACAGAGAAAGAAATGAACATAAATGAATCCTGAAACTGAGGAACAAACTTCTCATAAATGAAAACATATCCATTCAACATGATCCAGAGAATTTAGATCACTCTTTCTCATTTAACTTCTTTCTGGAACAACTTCCTCGACACCGTGCTGCAAATGGACTTTACTGCTGAAGTCTGCTATACTTGACTCGTTCGTGCTCCCTTCAACAACCTACGATGCACAAGGCGACAAAGGCGAAAGAAAGCATTCATGGAAAACAACACGATACATTCATTAATCACATATTAAATCTATCCCATTATTCAAAAACCATATGCATTATATCAATCACATGGGAAGTCAAAACAGGGTAATTAATAAGACACATGGAGATGTTAGGCTGCAGGAATGTAGGAATGTATTGCTACAGAATACTACCCATTTTAGATAAAAGTATTTAATAAAAGAGTTAAAACATCCATTAGCAGTAAAAGTAGAGATATTAAAAATACATCATGATACTCAAATTATGAGCATATCCTGAGCTCATCATCTGCCCCCTACTTAACCTAATGATGGTCCACCAGCATTAAGCTTCCTGTTTGTTTTCCTGAAATCCATAGGAGCAGTATGGCTTTTTGGCATAGTCCCAAATTTATAATAGAAACCTCTGAAATTTTGCCATCTTTCATATATGAGGCTTTATGTATCCTTATTAAAATTTGTAGCTCGATAGGGATAAAATGGCCACATTAAAACTAGAGGTCGAAATGTTATTGGCAACCATAACTCGAACCTCTTCTGAAGACCAAGTTGTATGTACTTTTTTGTCCTTCCAAGGGCTGCTTCAAAATTCAGGGGGCTATGTGGCTCAGATTTTCTGAGCCCAACAATCAATTTCTCCCATCTTTTCAATTCTAGAAGAGGCAAGCTTCCAAAATAGATACAGTTGGCTTTTGAATTCCTCATACACTTGCTTTCTGATATCAAATATTTTTACTCTTTCTACTTGATTGTTGAACCCATATGCAATAGTGAGCCAAGTTTTCAGCATGGTGTAGGGATCTATGCTTTCTAATCGCAGTGGTATAGGCTCATCCCTTTCAACTTCTTCATAAGCTTCCAATTGTCTACCATAATTGGTTTCATTGGCTGCCCATGACATAAGTGACCTCAAATGAATATCACCAATATAAAGAAGTGGATTCCATTTTGTTTTAGAGGGAATTATCAATCCATGCAAATAAAATTCACATAAAGAATTCTTTAACCAATTAGGAGCTACTTGGTATGCATCATAAAATTCTTTGGGTGTATAAATAACAGGATCTAAATTCCTTGAAATTCTCATTAATTGAAACCAAATAAATTGTTCCTTTAGGCACATGGCATAGACTCTAGGTGGTGGTCTACACTCCACAATATTACTAGTTATTTTCATCATTTCATCCATTTTCTTTTTCATCTCCTGGATTTCCTATTTCTTCCTTTCAATTTCTCTCTTTAGTTTCTTCTTCTCTTCCTCCCAAAGACTTTGTTGAATTTTAGTCTTGGCTAAGTGGCGGAAACTCAAGGTTTGAAATGTGACCGGTCTCCATGTGGTCCTAAGATATTCTAAAAATTTAATCAAAAATGTCTTTTTATAGACAACCATGGCTTGACAAGTTACAGGGGGTAATGAAGCTTCATTGGACACTTCCAATTGTTCAGGATGTTCTTCCTCTTGCTGCAAGATGAATTCATGTTGTTGTGCAGGAGGAGATTGTACTTCCTCTGAAATTTTCCTAGTTGCCTTAGCCAAGTCATCAAAACATGGCATTCCCCTTTCATTACTATCATGTTATGCTTCATCAACTTCCATTGGCTCATTTTGCATGTCCTCAGAAACAACAGGTGGACTATATGGAACATTCTCAGGTACATTTTGAGAATCATCATGACTGTGTTCCTCAGATTCCTCAAAAATTATTATAATTTCAGGTTGAGCATAGGTTGAGGTGAATTTCCATTGTTTCCTTGCTGAGGCTCTTTTTGGCAATGTTGCGGCTGTAGGAGGCACTCTCGTGGCTTTCCTCTTTTTGACTTTCCTAGAGGGTTCAGACTCAACAAAAGAAGATGATGGTGAACTTGTAATGGCAATAGGTGTTGTTGCAGGAGGAACTGCTATAGGAGAAGGTGTTGTAGGAGAGGAACACTATTGTCTTTGAACATGAGGGTCAGACTTTGGGGTTTTTTCTGCCCCAGATGACTCTCCTACCTTCATTTTTCCTTTTTCTCTTCTACTAGCAGACTTGGTTTGCATTCTGGTAGAGGGTTCTAGTGTGGAGGCCGCGAAAATAGATGCTACAGGGGTAGGTGCTGCAGGGAGTGCTCTAGGAGGCTCTGGAAGTTGCAAACCCTTTTGGGAAACAAATTATTGCCAAGAAAGGGGTGATACATGGGTAAGTGTACCAAGATGGTTCCCAAAAAAGGGGCTTAAGTGGCCACTTTTTTTCTTTCTGAAATCAGGAAATACTGACCTTGGATGTGAAATTGAGGATAGCTACACTCAAAAATTTTAGATGGAACAAAAACAAGCACCGCAGTGCTCTGAGTCTACTTTCTAAACTACTAATTTATTTTGAAAATGGTTGAGATTAAGGGGTTCAAAAGAGGGATGCACACAAATTGCTATTGTTTTTGTCAGAAAAACATAACATAGCAACTCTTGTGTGACCCGAGCATGGTGAACTTTTTTGTAGTATTTTTAAAATCGCCCTTGTTAGAAGTTCGATAATAGTATGTAGTAGGGACTGGATTTTTTTTGATAATTTTTTAATGAATATTTGATTTTTTATTAATTTTCTAAGTGGGCACTTCCTAAAAAGCAGAATTTTGGCTATGCTCCCCGATAATAGTATGTAGTAGGGACTGGATTTTTTTTGATAATTTTTTCATGAATATTTGATTTTTTATTAATTTTCTAAGTGGGCACTTCCTAAAAAGCAGAATTTTGGCTGTGCTCCCCCTAAATTTTTTTGAAACTAATAGATTTTTTTTAAAATTGTAGAATGGAGTCGAGTTTCTAAAAATGTAATTTATTTCAAATTTTGATGAACGGTTAATTTATATTGAAAAAAATACTAAACACTGCTTTTTGAAGAAAAACGGACATACAAACAAAAGAAATTATGGATGAAAGGCTTAACATTGTTAGAAAGTGAAAAAAATTACATCGTTGGAAAGCTAATAAAGAACTTAAGATTACCCATGTGTTCAATTTTCTTGATATTGAACCAGATGCAATCTTGATGGTGAGCACAAACTCAATTATGTGAAAATTTGTTGAATTTGGAAAAAACATGTCTCTAGTCTTTGGGAATGCCCTTCAAGCCTTTGGGTTGGTATTCCAAGGCAAATACCAAAGCTAAGGCTCGGGGATTCCCAATGCAAAATATAACGCGGTCGCGTTATATTTTTATTTTGACATTTTCCCTCTTCAAGGATCATTACTAGCAACAAATAACGTGCTCGTGTTATGTCTTCCTTTAGTTAAATGCCACTTTATTGAATGTTTTTTTATATGTTTGTATGTTTGTATGTATATGTATATTGGTGTGTCATGTATGTATGCTTATGGGAGAGAGGGTGGGAGTGTGAGAGGGTTTAGGGTGGTAGAGCATGGGAGAGAGTGGCAGAGTGGGAGATAGGGAGGGAGAG
>VDFB02000363.1:65592814-65637257 GCA_007258455.2 Sequoia sempervirens
CCAGAGACAAATTGATGCATTGCAAGAACAAATGAGAAGAGGGTTAGACCCAGGAAGGAGAGGAGAGAGTGAGGATGAAGAAGAGGTGGAAGATACAGATGTAGAAGAGGAAGAAGAAGCTATTGATCGAGATCAAATGTAGCTGATTAGGGCTATTTCGAAGATCGAAAAAAGACCCAGAATAGAAGTCCCTAGTTATTTTGGAAGTTTGAACCCGAAAGAGTTGATTGACTGGATCAATGAGCTAGAAGAATATTTTGAGTATGAAGAAGTAGAGGACCCAGATAGAGTTAAGTTTGCAAAAACAAAGCTAAAGGGACATGCCAATATTTGGTGGAAAGAGGTCTAGTTGGAGAGAAATCGAAGAGGAAAAGGAAAGATTAGCAATTGGGATCGCATGGTGGAGAAACTGAAGAAGCAATTCATACCAGTAGACTATGAGTTAGATCTGCTGAAGAAATTGCAAGGATTGAAGCAAGGAAGTAGATATGTGAAAGAATAAATAGAATATTTTCACAAGATGATCCCCTTCGAGAGCGGGCCATGAAGAGGCCAACAAGAAGAAGGTAGCTCGTTATCTTAATGGGTTACAACCGAGCATTCAAGAGGAGCTAAGCCTAGTCAGAATGACCACCATGGAGGATGCGTACCAGTTTTCTCTAAAAGTTGAGGAGAAGTTGAACAAAATATTTAACAACAATCAAAAAGGCCAAGGAGGTCAAAGCGGAAGGGGTAGTGGAAGATCTTCTGGGAGTCGAAATGAGGATGAAAGGAAAAATGAAGATGTGGGTACCAGTCGAAGCTAGAGGAATGATAACTTCTACCACCCTTGTGATCAAAATAGTGGTGATCAAAGAGGTGGAGGATGAGGAAGATCTGGGCCAGGACCCAGGAGAGGTGGTTTTAGAGACTTGTTTCCATTGCGATGAAGAATCAAGCCTGAATGTCGCTGGAAGGAGGAGCGAAGAGGCTAGAAGGTCGTGGAAGGGTTTATGGGATGGGAGGCTCAATCCCGAGCATTTGATGAGTATAAAGAGAGTCCCTCTTGGTTAGAAGAGCCCTGGTGACTGAAGAGAAGGAGCCAGAATAGAGGAAGAATTTGTTCCGCACAAGGTGCAAGTGTGAAGAAAAATGGTGTGAAGTCATTATTGATAGTGGGAGAACCGATAATTTGGTTTCAGAAGAGATGGTTACAAAGTTGAAGCTGAGATGGGAAAGGAATCAACACCCATATCGGATTTCCTAGTCAATGAGCAGTGCCTGGTGAAGTTCAAGATCGGAAGCTATCATGATGAGGTACTTTGTGATATCATCCCCATGGATGCATGTCACATGTTGTTGGGGAGGTCATGGCAGTTCGATAGGCATGCTATACATGATGGCCATGGAAACACTTATTCCTTGATGAAGGATGGAGTTCGTCACAAGTTGAAACCCCTGTAGAAGGACGAAGAAAAGGTATGTAGTAGTGCTAGAATTTGCTTTGTTGATGGAAGGAAATTTTTAGAAGGTATGAAGCATGAGCATATGTGTTATGCATTGATTCCTAGAATTGATGAGGAAGATAGTGAGAAGGTGCTAGTAGAATTTTTTGGACTATTGGATGAGTTTCAGGAGATTATTTCTAATAATGTACTTGAAGGTTTACCACCAATGAGGAAGATCAGTCATCAGATTGACTTGATCCCTGGTGCTAGTTTTCCAAATAAGGCTGCTCATTGAATGACTCCTATAGAAAATGAGGAGTTGAACAGACAAGTTCAGGATTTGTTGAGAAAAGGTTTGATTTGAGAGAGTCTAAGCCCATGTGTAGTACCTGCAGTACTAGTACCAAATAAGGATGGGGAGTGGAGGATGTGTACAGACTCTCGGGCCATAAATAAGATAACAATCAAGTGCAAATTTCCCCTGCCAAGGATGGATGACCTATTGGACTATTTGAGTGAGCATAGTACTTCACGAAGATTGATCTAAAGAGAAAATATCACCAGATCTGGATTCAAGAGGTTGATGAATGGAATACTGCCTTCAAGACCAAGGAGGGCCTATACGAGTGGTTACTCATGCCCTTTGGGCTAACAAATGCACCGAGTACATTCATGTGGCTCATGAATGAGGTATTGAAAGAGTTTTTGGGGAATTTTGTTATTGTGTACTTAGATGATATTTTAATATTCAGTAAGTCCCTATGTGAGCATTTGATGCATATTCGTAGTCTTTGAAAAGTTGAGAGAAAAAAAATTGTTGATTAATTTGAAGAAGTGTAGTTTTGTGAAGAGGGAGTTAGTGTACTTGGGGTTTGTTGTCTCAGCAAAAGGTCTCAAGATGGACCCAGAGAAGGTGAAGGCTATTCTATAATGGTCTACCCCAAGAACTACTACTGAGGTGAGATCTTTCCATGGTTTGGATAGTTTTTATAGAAAGTTCATTAGAAACTTCAGTAGTATTTGTGCACCCCTGACTGAAACAATGAGAGGGGATAGAAAAGAGTTTAAGTGGAGCACTGGAGCAGTGAAGAGTTTTGATTTGTTGAAGTAGAAGGTGACAGAGCAACCATTTTTAGCCCTCCCAGATTTCAATAAGGTGTTTCAGGTGGATTGTGATGCCAGTGGTTGTGCCATTGGAGTAGTGATGAGCCAAGAAGGTAAGCCCATTGTCTATTTTAGTGAAAAGTTAAATGATGCAAAGAGAAAGTACTCTATATATGATCAAAAATTTTATGGAATAGTTCAAGCATTAAAGAAATGAAGACATTATCTGTTGCCAAAGGAATTTTTTTGTTTATTGATCATCAAGCATTATAGTATCTGAGTAGTTAGGCAAAATTAAATCAGAGGCATATGAAATGGGTAGAATTTTTGTAGAGTTATACTTTTTTTTTAAAGCATAGGAGTGGAAAGTCAAATAGGGTTGCAGATGCCTTAAGTAGGAGGAAAAAATTGTTGATAGAGATGCAGATTGAAGTGGTTGGGTTCAATGAACTCAAAACATTGTACCCTGAAGATCTTGATTTTGCAGAGGCTTGGAAAGCTTGCAAGGAACCTATTACAGTTGACAGGATGAAGTGGTTGGATTTCATAATCAAGGATGGCATGTTGTTTAAGGGAAGCCAATTGTGTATAATGAGGAGTTCCATGAGGGAGAACCTGATAAAGGAGAAGCACAATGGAGGAATGGCAAGACATTTTGGTCAGGATAAGACTATTTCCATTATCAGTGAACATTATTATTGGCCAAGTAGTTATCACAAGATGTGAAGAAGTTTGTGCAGAGTTGCAAAGTATGTCAGAGGGCTAAAGGAGTGAGCTAGAATACTGGGTTGTATCAACCCTTACCTATACCAGAGAGGTCATGGGAACATATAAGTATGGACTTTCTTCTTGGTTTTCCAAGGAAACAGAGAGGGAATGATTCAGTATTTGTGGTAGTTGATAGGTTTTCGAAGATAGCACATTTCATCCCACGCCAGAAGACCCATGATGCAGTCCACATTGCTGACTTATTCTTTAGAGAGGTGGTGAGGCTACATGTTCTGCCAAAGAGTAAAGTCTCAAATCGTGACACAAATTTTTTTGGATACTTTTGGAGGACCTTGTGGAAGAAGTTGAAAACTAAGTTAAATTTTAGTTCTGCACACCATCCAAAAAGCTGATGGGCAGACTGAGGTTGTGAATAGAAGTCTGGGTAACCTACTGAGATGCTTGGTAGGAGATAAACCCAAGGGATGGGACTTGATGTTGCCATAGGAAGAATTTTCTTACAACAATTCTGACAACAGAAGCACTAGGAGATCACCATTCCAAATTGTGTATGGAGGCAATCCCAAGACCGCTCTAGAATTGAGGAAGATGGACCAAGAGAAGAAGACTAGTGCTGAAGCCGAAGACTTTGCAGAGCACATCAAGAATATACATGAGAAGGTAAGAGAACATATTAACAAGATGAATATGCAGTATAAGGCTAAGGAAGATCAGAAGAGGAGATATAAGGAGTTTTAGATTGGTGATGAAGTGATGGTCCACTTGAGGAAAGAAAGGTTTCCAGTGGGAACCTATAACAAATTGAAGATGAAGAAGTTCGGTCCCTATAAAATTGTGAAGAGGTATGAATCAGGGAATGCATATGAGGTAGAGTTGCCAGATGGAGTCAACATTTCCCCTGTGTTCAATATTTTAGATTTGACAGAGTATCATGAAGGTGGCATAGAAGAAGTTCCAACAATAGAACAGTGTGGCATTCCAGCACCTACTTCAGAGAAGAAGCAGATTGAAGAAATCTTGGATAGCCGTGTGGGAAGGAGTACCAAAAATAGGCAATATGAAGAATATTTGGTGAAGTGGAGAGGAAGGCCTGTTGAAGATTCATCTTGGTTGTCTAAGGTAGAGGTTGACTATTTGGGTTTTCCTCAACCATCTGAGATGTGACGGGGTCACTTCTCAAATTACCCTGGGTGTCTAATGAAGGAGCATCTAGTGGTGTGAGGGAAATCTTACATCACCCAAAAAGATGCTTTCCATTTATTTTCCTGTTGTTTTCTTTTTGTAGATGTTTTTGCATTTCTAGATACCCTTTTTGTCGCAATTTTTAGAACTTCTTTTCCAATTTTTCTACTCAACTGCTATTTTTAGCAGGTATGAATTGAAGGCATGGGAAGACAAAAATTTATGGGAAGGTTCAGGACGAAAAAATAAGCACTTTGGTGAAAGAATCAGGTCAAGATCATTCACGGTTTGAAAGTTATTGAAGTTCCAATTTTTGCTTTTTGCCCTGAAAAACCTTGGAGTCCAATTTGAGGCCCTAAACGGTTCTGGATGGGCCCGAAAATTTGTGGAAATGCCAAAGTAGTTATCTGTAGGCCTACTTTGTGGAACATCATCTTTTTGTGAGCTTTCTGAAAAGGTACTATCATTGAACATCCGATGGTCAGATTAAAAGTTGTGGCTTCCGGAAGTTGGTGCATATTTTAGAAATGTGCTAATTTTCAAATGTGAATTTAAATTTGAATTTCAAATTGTAATGTTGGTGCCAAACCATCAAAAATATTATCTCGAATTTTGCTTTTGGTTTCAAACCAAAATGGGTTTATTTATGGGCTAGTTTTCTAATTTTTGGATAACTTTTTGGGGAAAGAGTTCACATACTGGGAAAAGGGGGATTTTCTGTAATTCTGTAATTTTCCTGAAAACTTTTGTAGCTTGCATGTATCACAGAGCTCGAGGATTTGAGATCCTCTACATGTAAGAGTTCCATATTTTTGAATAAATTATTATTCTCCATTTTGTGAGTATTATTTTTGTGTCTCAGGTTTGCTTCCTCGTCAATGTATTAACATATGAAGCTGATCCAATCTCTACTGTTCAGTATTTGAAAATAGTTGTGGAAACCATTGCATTTATAGCTTCAACAACATCTTCCATACATTCAATAGTAAATAGTATTTTCTTTGTGTCACGCCAATCTCTTGCATTTTGACATCTAGTTTTAAAAGTACAAGCACCAGTATAGTCACAGAAAACTGAGAGGAAATAATTATTGCATAATGGATAAGCTCTGTAAAGAAGAATTTATTAAGTGTAACATATGAAGATATTCTGATCTCTATTGTTCACCATGTGAAAGAAGCTTTGGCAACCATTGCATTTACAGCTTCAACTGCAGCTGGTATACATTAAATAGTAAATAATGTTGTTAGAAAAACTATCATAAAAATAGCTTATATATTGAAATAGCCACAGATAAAACCCTATAACCAATGCTTTCATTTACCAGAAAACAAGAGAACTATAATATTGAAATGAGACACAACAAAGGTTTTATGGGCTTGTACAAATTCCCATAAGAAATTTTATTGAAATCATAGCAAGTGAGTTACCTGAAGATTGCGCAAAAATTGTGTTGTGCTGTCAAGGAGGCCAATTCGAAAAATGAGCAGAGTTCCATGATTGTTTGGTGACAACGCATAGCCATTTTTCTGGAATGAAGCCAAAGTACTATATAAAGAAATTGTCATAACCCCTCAATACCTTGATAATTATTTTGCATGACCCCTAGCCCCGATGTAATTTGGACTAGGGGTGGAACTTTAGACTCCAATGTGCAGATATATGTATCAGTGTGTGTGTGTGTGTGCGTGCGAGTTAAATGTGAACCTTGATGTGACTGTTATTAAATGTGATTGTCAATCTTACTATATTGTTTAAATTTAAAGCATGAAATGTTTGGATTAAGGTGGACTAATGTTTTGGCTGTTGTATTTGCATGAGGATTGTCGTTGGATGTAGGTACCAAGGGTGCAAAGTGAGGTGGATTATGTTGTTCTGTTGGTTGAGAGAAAGATAACGGTATGTCATTCTAGAGTTAGACTTTGCCTATGGTTTTCGTCACCTTGAGGTTTAGTCTACCTAGGATTTTGATACATATATATTATTGCTATAGTTATTTGTTCTGGCTAAGTAAAGCCAATAGGTTCACTTAAAAAAATTGACTATTTGATTATGCATAAGTGGTAAATTTATTAAAGTTCTATGATGAAAAGGAAAATTAAAAATAAATAAATAAATACATAAAAGTAAAAAAGAAAAAAGAAAAAGAGAGATAAATAAGTTAAATAAGAAAAAAAAAACTATATTGGGATAGCTACAACTAATAAAATAAAATTAATTTGTGGCAAGCACGTCATTGTATTTTCCATACACTTGAAATAAAAATATAGGGTGATTAAAACAATCCCCATCAAACTATGTAAAAATAAAAATAAAAATGAAATAAGGTTTATTATCGAGCAAGAAGGAAAGGAAGGAGAAGGACGTAGAAAGAGGAGGAGACGCTTTCACAAGAAAGGAAGGTGGAAAAGATGACATTGCAGGGAGGTTAACAGCAGCCATTGATCGAGGAGAGGAAGGAACATAGCTAGGAGATGAGGCAGAGTAGAAAAAAAAAGGACATTAGAACATTTTTTTAAGCCTGGCGACCCCTGCAGTTGAAAAATGGTGGGATGAAGCTTGAATGTCACACCATGGCGAACCACACCCATACTATCTTTAAAAACATCTAGCAACATTACATTTTTGCAAGCAGAAAATCAGGAAGAAAAAGAAGAAGGAAGAGGCACAACAAAAGTCTGTGTTGGTGGCGACTAGGGTTTGAGTATTGCTGATTCAAGGCATCTTATTCTCAGGTGCAACCTTTCTTTTCTTATTTGTAGTTATTATTTTCTCTTGAAAGTTGAAACCCTTATGAAATTTCCTTTTTGTATGGTTACTCTGTCATTTTGAGAATTTTGAGGAAAGATTTGTAGTCACACACACAAGGCTTGCATTTTACTTAGAAGGGCAAGGGACTTTCTTACTCTGTTAGCTAACTGGATATATATTATTATATATATATTTATTTAATCAGCTTCCTTGAGCCATTCAATCATAGCCACTCTATGGGCTTACTTTTCCAATCGTTTATCAGACATTATGCTAGGCATAGGCTCTTGTTGAATGTGAAGTGTAGAAATATTATGTTGTTCAAAAGAGTTAAAGGCGTTCCTTTAAATATGATTTGTAAGAAAGCATAAAATAGGGTAAAAGAGTTGGTGAACTACTTTCCAAGCCCATCAAAGACTCTATATTGGGCAGCCCCTACATCAATACAACCACCTCATACTACCATTAGAATCTTGTTACTTTGTAGTGCATACATACTGCCATTATAATCCGGTTACATTGTTGCCTTTACAATCTTGCTACTGCATATTGATGAAACCTACTTTGTTGTGAATGCTTATTGTTGTGACAAGTCTTGCTGCTCATACATGTTGCTAATACATCTTAATGTTACCTATACTTGGTTGTATAAACCTATTGTTGAGTCAAAATTGTTGTTACCTATAAACGGTTGATACATCTTGTTGCCACATACATTTGGCAATACATATTTATTGTTGGGACAAAATTTTGGCTGTTGTTGTCACTTGTTGATAGAAACTAAGGTTGGGTTGCTACTACATATCAAGGCTATAAACATAATATATTGCATATACAATACAATGGGGCATAACTAGAAAAACATGTGTTTTGTTATAGGCAAGGATTAGTTGGAATGTGTAGTGATCAACTCTTATACTTGCCAATTTGTGTAGTGTAAAAGTCAAAAGGAGATTGTGAAATTTGGAATGAACAATATATTCTATCTTTGGCACTCTAAGATTAACCAGTAACAAGTAGTTAGGTACACTATCCAAATAGCAACTTGAACTTGTCTATGATTCATTTTAAGGCTGTATTGTAGCATGATTTCTTTGTAAAATTTTCTTAAATTAGGTCCATCAAAAGCTAGCAATCTCCTTGATAATATATATATATATATATATATATATATATACAAATATTCCACATATATCTTCACAAACAACTTGGTAAACCTCTCTTAAATAGTGTTTTTCATTAATCTTTAATGGTCTGATTTTTTTTTTCTTTCACACATTAGGGGAATTAGTTTGTGCAAATAAATGGTTAATATGCTTGATTCTAGCCCTAGGAAAATCTGCTCATTATCATCTGCTTGGTAGGCTGAAAAGACATCCATCCATCCACCTATTAATAGTTGTTATGATCGGTTGATTGATAGGGCATTTTTACTAAGCTCACTGGTGGCATTATGATGAGTGTAGAGCTCACTGGTGGCATTATGATGAGTGTAGCACTTATGATCCCATGCATTAGGAACATTCCTAAAGGATAGAATGAATTAGAACTTCTTCACAAAAGGACTAAGAGTGAGTTTTCCCAAACATGGCTACAATCTAGATGAAATCTACTAAGCTTGGGTTGGGAACTTACTTCTAGTCCAATGTTAAGCCTGAGCTAAGGATTAGTACTTGCTTGGTATGGACAGTAGTCTAGGAGAAGTACTATGCTCGATATGGATAAAGTACTAGAGGTTGTACAATGCTTGAGATGGACCATAGTCTAGGGGCAGTGCTAAGCTCGAGCTGGACAATGGTCTAGGGGTGACACTAAGCTCGAGATGGACAGTAGTCTAGTGGCAGCACTATGCTGGAGATGGGCAAGAGTCTAGAAGTAGTACTATGCTCGAGATAGTCATTAGTCTAGGAGCAACTACGCCAACAATGGTTACCTTAGTTTGCTTAGCTAATAGATGGATAGCAGGAAAGAAAATTCCCAACAAGCTGAAGTTGGTAGAATAACCCCTTATGTTATCCCTATAGCTATTAAAAGGAATTATAAGCCTATTATTGTTAGGTGCACCTTGAGAAGAGGGTCGCTAGCATGCCATATCTGCACGTAAGCCTAAGGGTTGGAATGGCAACTCTCTCTCTCTCTCACCACGAGCTACATAATCCTCTTGGAGGGGTGGATAGGGTTTGAATTCACTTGGTTGGGATCAGTTTGCACCCCATCACGAGCAGAGTAAGTGGGGAAGTAGAGATAACTGAAACTCATCCATGTAGGTATGTACAAGCCAATTTAAAGCTTCATATGGTTTAATGTAGCAAGTTGTACTAGTGGATTATGTAATTGACATGATATGATATAGCTTAAGCTGATCTCCATTATGCTTTATATAATTCTAACCTTCTATGAAATCCTTCTTGCATGATGATGAAGACAAAAAAAAATTGTGCAAAAATTCTCCTCTTCATTGGGGCAGTTTTTACATTGGTATCAGAGCCTAGAACTTGACACTAGGACCTAGGTTCTCTCTCTCTCTTAGGTTGTACTAATATGACTCTTTGGTAATGATAGTCATGGGTTGAGGGAAGCAAGGAAAGGGGAAGAAGAAGGCCTCGAGGAAACATCCCCAATGAAATAACCTAGAAGGATCCAAGACCACTATTATCACATAGCCAAAAACTGAAATCAAAACCAAAATTATGTCTGACACAGAGCCATTAGCAGAGACTATTAAGCGACTAAAAATATAGAAGGGAAAGAAAATGGCCAATTAGGAACCGCCAAAGGGATGCCCTCAACCAAAGCCAAAAACTAAACCCTCTGCTATTAGGGACTTCCCTTTTGGTTGTGGACACAATGCTCCAATCCTCTCTAAGGAAGCAATTGCAGAATACAACCATGTTCATGCCAATATGTCTGTAACTATGGGGACCTCCGATGAGGAAGAACCTGAAGAGGAGGCACCTACTCTATAACTGAAACTATGTAAAAGACGATGAGCTAGTACTAAATAAACATCATCTCACTTTCTGTAAAAGTTTCCAACTATTAATGATATATAAATATAGACTTATATATACTTATTTATCAAGGTGTTATGATGAATGAGAATGGAATATTTAAGGATGTGAATCTTAGGTTGACTATGAATTTCTCCTTGATTCTAAGACAACATTTATACAAAATAACAAAGACACTTAAATAACACTCTCCTTTCTTTCGTAGAACCAACAAATTCAATGAAGAGAACTTTGAGGAGGGGAACAAGTCCTAGCCTTGCCGAAATGTTGCATGCAAGTAGGGGTGCATTGTCTCCACCTCCTACCATACCTGAAGAGTTACAAGCTAAATTAAATGCACTTCATGCAAAAATAGCATCACAGGAGCAGCAAATCGAGGAACTAACGAGGCAAAAGGAACAAGGCACTAACCACAACACTAGCCTAGGAACTAATCATAACACTGGCATTGGAACTGAAAAGTCAGATAGGGAGCACAATGGGAATACAAGTCAAGAACATGAGAGAAGCTCCATAATTCCCACATACAATCACTATCGATCAGAGTCACGACGAGGAGTGGGAAGGGACCCACTAATTCGAGAATTGAAGAAAGTGCAAGCCCCTAAGTTTGATGGGACTGGAGGTGGGGATGCCACTGAAGCATGGCTCATTGGAATGAATAAGTATTTTGGGTTGATAGAATTAAGTTCCAACATTAAGGCTGGGATTTCCATTTATCACCTAGAAGGAGAAGCCTTTCTTTGGTGGGAAAATTTGGTAGAAATAAAAAATTATCATATCAGTCAAGTAACTTGGGACAAGTTCACCAAGCGGTTTCACAAGGAGTACCTTTCTGCTCATCATAGAGACCAAAAGATGACCAAATTCCATTCACTGCACCAAGGGGGAACAATGGTAGCTGAGTATAAGTCCAAAGTCATGATCTTACTCTGTCATGTGCCTTATATGAAGGGAGAAGAGGATCGAGTGAACAAGTTTATCTTGGGATTGAATAAGAATATTATGTATGCAACCAAGCTCACTTGACCTAAAAATTTAAACCAGGCAGTGAAGGTAGCTTTGGTTGTTCAAGAAAAGTATAAGAGAAAGCAAGAACGCAAACAAAAGCCATATACATCCAACCACTCTAATAATAAGCAGAGGGGTAATCAAGAAGCTAAATCTAAAGGAAAGGCTTCTCAATAGAATAAGAGGGGCCGAAATTATAGGGAAAATCATAAAGGAGACAAAAGGAAAAAGGATAAAGGATAAAGGAGACAAAAGGAAAAAAAACATTTAGGCATGAGGCACAAGGTGATTCCAAGAGAGGCAAGGAAGACCGAAAAGGACCAGTGAGTGGATTTTGGACATGCGGAGGTGATCATTATATGAGCGAGTGTCCCAAGAATCCAAACAAAACCACCAAACCTACTGCCAGAATTTATGTAGTCGTGGATAATCGTCAAGCGGATCAACAAGCTCCATTGATAGAACTTCAAGGTACACTTCTTAGCCAACACATTTCTATTCTAGCAGATTTAGGAGCCACAGATAGTTTTATTTCCTCCCATGCTATTCACAAATGTAAAATTGATCATAAGAGTCTTAGTAGAGAGGAGATGGAGGTTGAGTTTGGGTCGGGTAAGACACAAAAGATCAAATCTTGCTTGCGAGAAGATAAAATTGACCTAGGGATTATAAGGACCAAGGTGGATCTATGGGTCACTCCGTTAGGGTCTTATGATTTAATCCTTGGGATGGATTGGTTCCAAAAGTACTAAGCCAAGTTAGATTGCTACAACAAGAATACCGAATGTCTAGATGACCAATGGAGGTCAGTGGTTCTTTAGGGGATTAGGAGACCTATGGTGGTAAGAATGATCTTAGCCATGCAAGTAAAAAGGGAAGTGAGAAAGAGGAGTAAAATCTATCTAGTAAAGGTAGAAGAGGGTAATGATGATCCCACACCTAGCATTGAAGACCACCCAATTCTCCAAGAGTACTATGATGTCTTTTGTGAAGAATTGCGAAGATTACCTTCTAAGCGACGGATGGACTTCACAATAAATCTAGTTCTAGGGGTCGAGCCTATCTCAAAAGCCCCCTACAGAATGAACACTATTGAATTACAAGAGCTTAAAATGCAGTTACAAGATCTAATGGAGAAAGGATTGATACGACCTAGTGTGTCTCCTTGGGGAGCTCCAATGCTATTCATTAAGAAGAAGGATGGAACACTGAGGTTGTGCATCGATTATCGAATGTTGAAGAAGGTAACCATTCGAAATAGATATCCCCTACCTAGAATTGATGACTTATTTGATCCAAAGAAGGGAGCTTCTATTTTCTCCAAAATTGATTTAAGGTCAGGGTATCACTAGTTAAGAATCAGGGAAGAAGAAATTCCAAAGACAACCTTCAGAACTAGGTATGGCCATTACGAATTTTTGGTGGTGCCTTTTGGCCTAACCAATGCCCCCTCAACTTTCATGAGTCTCATGAACCATTTTTTCCATGACTACTTGGACAAATTTGTGCTAGTGTTTCTGGATGACATTTTAATCTACTCTAAAAATTTGCAAGAGCATGAGGAGCATTTAAGAATAGTCTTGCAAAGGTTGAGAGACCATAGATTATATGGGAAATTGTCCAAATGTTCTTTCTTTTAGCCTAAGGTACACTATCTGGGACATATTATATCAGCCCAAGGAATTGCAGTGGATCCAACCAAGGTGCAAGCAATTGTAGAATGGCCTATTCCTAAAAATGTGACTGAAGTAAGAAGCTTCATGGGTTTGGCAGGGTACTATCGACAGTTTGTAGAGAACTTCTCCAAGATAGCTAACCCCATAACCTCCCTTCAACGAAAAGGGAAGAAGTTTGAATGGACAGAAAAATGTGACATTGCATTCCAGAAGTTGAAGGAAGCTCTTACTATTGCACCAATTTTGCAAGTGCCTGATCCAAATAAAGAATTTGTAGTTTGGACGGATGCTTCATTGGATGGGATAGGTGGAGTGTTAATGCAAAATGGGCAAGTGATTGCCTTCGAGTCCAGGAAATTAAAGGATCATGAATTCAATTATCCCACCCATGACCTAGAGTTGGCGGAAATCATGCATGCCTTAAAAGTATGGAAACACTATTTGGTAGGAAGACCTTTCAAGCTAAACACTTATCATAAAGGACTCCAATATATATTCACCCAACTAGATTTGAATGCACGTCAAAGAAGGTGGTTAGAATTCTTAAGCAACTATGAGATAGATATCTCATATGTTAAAGGAAAAGAAAATTGTGTTGCAGATTCCTTAAGTCGAAGGGCTAAACTAGCTACAATCTCACAGTTGAAGTTTGAACTGCCAAAAAAGATCAAGCAAATGCATAAACTAGATCCCTTTTGTCAACAAATGAGGGTAGAAATACGAGGGATTAATCCAGCTGAGTACCATGTGGGAAATGATGGAATTCTTTGTTATTTGAACCAAATTTATGTGTTGGAAGAGGGTGGTTTGAGAATGAAAATTCTTGTAGAAGGCCATAATGTGCCCTATCAAGCACATCCCAGGGTGACTAAGATGTATGTAGACCTAAAAACTCATTACTTTTGGCCAGGAATGAAAAAGGAAATCCCTTGCTATGTCACCAAATGTCTTGAATGTCAACAAGTTAAGGTGGAGCATTGTCATCCTATGGGAACACTATATCCTCACGATATACCACAACATAAGTGGTCGGCAATCTCCATGGATTTTGTGATAGGATTGCCTAAAACTTGACATCAACATGATAGTATTTTAGTAGTGGTTGATAAACTAACCAAGGTAGCACACTTCATACTAGGCAATGTGAAGGATGATGCCCCACTTTTGGCTAAAAGATTCATAAAGGAAATCATTAGGCTACATGGGATTCCTGAGGTAATCATTTCAGATAGGGATAAGTTGTTTACTTCCAAGTTTTGAACCTCTCTTATGACCACATTAGGAACCAAACTCAATTTTAGTATGGATTACCACCCTGAAATGGATGGCCAAACCAAAAGAGTTAACCAATTTATGGAGGACATGCTCAGAATGTATTCCATGGATCAGCCCACTAAGTGGGAAGAGTATCTACTACTAGTAGAATTTGCATATAACAATTCATACCATTCTTCCATCCAAATGGCACCATTTTAAGCATTGTATGGTAGAAAGTGCAGAACGCCTATAGGTTGGGACAGTTTAGAAAATCAAGTAACTATAGGGCTGGAACTTCTATAGGAATATGACACTCATGTGAAAGTTATAAGAGAAAGACTGAAGGAGGCTTAAATCAGCAGAAAGTTTATGCAGATACCAAGCAGACACCAAGGGAATTTTTAGTAGTAGATAAGGTGTTCCTACATGTTAAACCACACAAAAGCTCAATAAGGTTTGGCAAGGCTGCTAAACTAGATCCACAATTCATAGGGCCTTTCGAGATACTTGAGAAAATCAGTCATGTAGCTTATCAACTAGCTCTTTCGCCATATCTCTCTCGAATACACAACGTATTCCATGTATCCTTGCTTAAGAAATATGTTTTCGACCCATCACATGTAATTGACTAGCAGGCTCTACAGGTGGAAGATGCCAGAGATATCCACCTCGAACTGCTTGCCATCACCATCATAGACAGGTGCAATCTGCAATTGCACAACAGAACTATCCAGCAAATTAAGGTCCTATGGGACCAATATGGGGAACAAGGAGCTACTTGGGAAGATCAAAATGTAATGAAACTAGAATATCCATACTTCTTTAATTAAGCCGAGCCAACTTAATCCTAAGGGGGGGAGTATGTCATAACCCCTCAATACCTTGATAATTATTTTGCATGACCCCTAGCCCCGATGTAATTTGGACTAGGGGTGGAACTTTAGGCTCAAATGTGTGATATATGTATCAGTGTGTGTGTGTGTGTGTGTGAGTTAAATGTGAACCTTGATGCGACTATTATTAAATGTGATTGTCAATCTTATTATATTGTTTAAATTTAAAGCATGAAATGTTTGCATTAAGGTGGACTAATGTTTTGGTTGTTGTATTTGTGTGAGGATTGTCATTGGATGCAGGTACCAAGGGTGCAAAGTGAGGTGGATTATGTGGTTCTGTTGGTTGAGAGAAAGATAACGGTATGTCATTCTAGAGTTAGACTTTTCCTATCGTTTTTGTCACCTTGAGGTTCAGTCTACCTAGGATAAATTGATACATATATATTATTGCTATAGTTATTTGTTCTGGCTAAGTAAAGCCAATAGGTTCACTTAAAAAAATTTGACTATTTGATTATGCATATATGGTAAATTTATTAAAGTTCTATGATGAAAAGGAAAATTAAAAATAAATAAATAAATACATAAAAGTAAAAAATAAAAAAATAAAAAGAGAGATAAATAAGTTAACTAAGAAAAAAAAACTATATTGGGATAGCTACAACTAATAAAATAAAATTAATTTGTGGCAAGCACATCATGGTATTTTCCATACACTTGAAATAAAAATATAGGGTGATTAAAACAATCCCCATCAAACTATGTAAAAATAAAAATAAAAATGAAATAAGGTTTATTATCGAGCAAGAAGGAAAGGAAGGAGAAGGATGCAGAAAGAGGAGGAGATCCTTTCATGAGAAAGGAAGGCAGAAAATATGGTGTTGCAGGGAGGTTAACAGTAGCCATCGACCAAGGAGAGGAAGAAATGTAGCTAGGAGATGAGGCAGAGTAGAAAAAAAAAGGACATCAGAACATTTTTTAAAGCCTGGCGACCCCTGTAGTTCAAAAATGGTGGGATGAAGCTTGAATGTCATGCCATGGAGAACCACGTCCATACCATCTTTAAAAACATTTAGCAACATTTCATTTTTGCAAGGAGAAAATCAAAAAAAGAAGAAGGAAGACACGCATAGCGGAAGTGTGTGTTGGTGGCGACTAGGGTTTGAGTATTGCTAATTCAAAGTATCTTATTCTCAGGTGCAAGCTTTCTTTTCTTATTTGTAGTTATTATTTTCTATTTAGAGTTGAAACCCTTACGAAATTTCCTTTTTGTATGGTTACTCTGTCATTTTGAGAATTTTGAGGAAATATTTGTTGTCACACACACAAGGCTTGCATTTTACTTAGAATGGCAGAGGAATTTCTTACTCTGTTAGCTAACTGGATATATATTATTATATATATATTTATTTAATCAGCTTCCTTGAGCCATTCAATCACAGCCACTCTATGGAATTGCTTTTCCAATCATTTACAGACATTATTCTGGGCATAGGCTCTTGTTGAATGTGAAGTGTAGAAATAATATGATGTTCAAAAGAGTTAAAGGTGTTCCTTTAAATATGATTTGTAAGAAAGCATAAATAGGGTAAAAGAGTTGGTGAACTACTTTCCAAGCCTATCAAAGACTCTATATTGGGCAGCCCCTACATCAATATAGCCACCTCATACTACCATTAGAATCTTGTTACTTTGTAGTGCATACATACTACCATTATAATCCGGTTACATTGCTGCCTTTACAATCTTGCTACTGCATATTGATGAAACCTACTTTGTTGTGCATGTGTATTGTTGTGACAAGTCTTGCTACTCATACATGCTGCTAATACATCTTAATGTCACCTATACTTGGCTGTATAAACCTACTGTTGTGTCAAAATTGTTGTTACCTACAAACGGTTGATACATCTTGTTGCCACATACATTTGGCAGTACATATTTATTGTTGGGACAAAATTTTGGCTGTTGTTGTCACTTGGTGATAGAAACTAAGGTTGGGTTACTTCTGTATATCAAGGCTATAAACATAATATATTGCATATACAATACAATGGGGCATAACTGGAAAAACATGTGTTTTGTTATAGACAAGGATTAGCTGGAATGTGTAGTGATCAAGTCTTATAATTTCCAATTTGTGTAGTGTAAAAGTCAAAAGGAAATTGTGAAATTTGGAATGGACAATATATTCTATCTTTGGCACTCCAAGATTAACCAGTAACAAGCAGTTAGGTACACTATCTGGATAACAACTTGAAGTTGTCAATGATTCATTTTAAGGCTGTATAGTAGCGTGATTTCTTTCTAAAATTTTCTTAAATTAGATCCATCAAAAGCTAGCAATCTCCTTGAGAATATATATATATATATATATATATTCCACATATATCTTCACGAACAACTTGGTAAACCTCTCTTAAATAGTGTTTTTCACTAATCTTTAATGGTCTGATTTTTTTTTTCTTTCACACATTAGGGGAATTAGTTTGTGCAAATAAATGGTTAATATGCTTGATTCTAGCCCTAGGAAAATCTGCTCATTATCATCTGCTTGGAAGGCTGAAAAGACATCCATCCATCCACCTCTTAATAGCTGTTATGATCGGTTGATTGATAGGGTGTTCTTACTAAGCTCGATGGTGGCATTATGATGAGTGTAGCCCTTATAGGCCCATGCATTAGGAACATTCCTAAAGGATAGAATGAATTAGAACTTCTTCACAAAAGGACGAAGAAAGAGTTTTCCCAAACATGGCTGCAATCTGGATGAAATCTACTAAGCTTGGGTTGGGAACCTACTTCCAGTCCAATGCTAAGCCTGAGCTAAGGATTAGTACTTGCTCGGGATGGATAGTAGTCTAGGAGAAGTACTAGGCTTGAGATGGATAAAAGACTAGGGGTAGTACAATGCTTGAGATGGACCATAGTCTAGGGGTAGTGCTAAGCTTGAGATGGACAGTGGTCTAGGGGTGACACTAAGCTCGAGATGGACTGTAGTCTAGGGGCAACACTATGCTCGAGATGAGCAAGAGTCTAGAAGCAGTACTATGCTCGAGATAGTCATTAGTTTAGGAGCAACTACGCCAATAATGGTTACCTTAGTTTGCTTAGCTAATAGATGGACAGCAGGAAGGTAGATTCCCAACAAGTTGAAGTTGGTAGAATAACCCCCTATGTAATCCCTATAGCTATTAAAAGGAATTATAAGCTTATTATTGTTAGGTGCACCTTGAGAAGAGGGTCACTAGGATGCCATATCTGCACGTAAGCCTAAGGGTTGGAATGGAAACTCTCTCTCTCTCACCACAAGCCACATAATCTGCTTGGAGGGGCGGATAGGGTTTGAATTCACTTGGTTGGGATCAGTTTGCACCCCATCACGAGCAGAGTAAGTGGGGAAGCAGAGATAACTTGAACTCAACCATGCAAGTATGTACAAGCCAGTTCAAAGCTTCCTATGGTTTAATGTAGCAAGTTGTACTAGTGGATTATGTAACTGACATGATATGATACAGCTTAAGCTGATCTCCATTATGCTTTATATAATTCTAACCTTCTATGAAATCCTTTTTGCATGATGATGAAGACAAAAAAAATTTGTGCAGAAATTCTCCTCTTCATTGGGGCAGTTTTTACAGAAATTTGTAAGATAGCCAATTTCAAGCAATGCATGCTACACAATTATCGGCTAATATAAAGTCTATTAAAGATATTTTTTGTTCAACTTGTTATGGAGTTTCATGTAAATCAGCATTTCCAAATGAAGATACAGAAACAAAAGGTACCTAGCTGTGACTGTTTCTTATTTGTAACCGGTAAAGCCATCATTTGTAGCAGTTTTGAATGCAATTCAAATATTTATTCAATACATCTCCACAACTTCCACATTGCAACAATAACTTTGGCATAACTTGGATTAAATCCAATTATTTTCTATTGATGAATGAAGCACTTTGGAAGTGTCTACGTACAACATTTAAGGTTGAAGTCATTGCATTCTTAAAATAAACCTCTACATTTTTTTTTTTGAAATCATAAACTAGCCTAAGTAATTTTATTGATCAGTGGCCAATGGCCCTGTTTCTGCCATAAAATATATGTAGGCTACTGATCAATCATTATTTGGATACAATCCAAGTATTAAGTGCAGCTTCATTCTCTCAGTTAAGATCACATAAACCTAACCAAGTAATTTTCTTTTTAATGGCAAAAACAATCAGCAAGTAATGAAGTGGAATACAATATAATGGAAGCAAAAACAAGCATTACGATAGGCCCTGCAATCCATCCCAATTGTGCAACAGTCCATGCTAATGATAAAACTCCTGCTGTAAGCATAAATTACACAGCAATGGACTATTTTTTGATGCCTAAAGGTCCACGTGTATATAGGAAAAAGGCAGAAAATCAGAAAAAGCACTAAGAATTGATAGGAAGGTTAATTAGGAAAAAAATTATCCGATTGCCAAATGCCTGCAACGTTTATTTTATAAAAGATGTTTATTAAATTATTATAGGCTAAAAGTTTATATGACATGCAGACCATGAACAATGAACAATTTCAACCTTTTTACATATTGTTACCATTTGCTGAAATGAAGCGTACACAAACTTGAATAGACAGCATCAGAGCATGGTCATCAAAAAAGCGATTGTACCTTGTCCAATTCTAAAAATGATGATGTATACATAGAAAAAATCTTTCAAATAACACTGTTTATAACATTATATAACATGAATTTATCCAATAGAATAAAAAGGACGTTCAAATTATACAAAGTTAATACAAATTAAGACAATAATTTTTTTAGCACTTTAAACAATATTTTTTTTAGCACTTTAAACAATCTCAACATGACTAGACCATGAGTGTATCAGTCCTGGTAGATATGAAAATAAAGACAATGTTTTACAATGGCTTGTACAACACAGAAGAGGCCAGCTGCAATACCATGTGGACAAGGTTCAAAGTAAACAACTGAATCTGACAGGGTAAATGTAGATTAGATAAAATTGTTTATGGATTTATTTGTGTTTATTTTTCAATCAATGTTTCAGATCACATTTAGAATCACTTACCTCTCTCTCATAAGTGCAATCTAGAATGATAATTTTAGGAAACAAACAGTTGAATCTACAATCAATCTTACCTAATCCATATGAATTGTAGAAAATTCATGCCAACTAAAATGCTTAACATACCTGGAACAAAATTATGAGCAAAAATAACATTAACAGTCATTATTGTGATATACACAAGCCTGAAACAGACACTTGTTAACAAACTTTCTAAATTTAAAATAACGGCAATTGAGAATTGGCACGACCTCATAAATTATGGCACTCATTTAAGTGAAATTAATGATAAGGAATTTTTTTCACCTAAATCACAATGCATTTTTTAAATATTACATGGATCCAGAACAGTTCGTTTCAAGAATCTTCAGTCAACAATGTATAAAACAAAGAGCCCATCAGCTTACGGTTCTTTTTCTTAAAAATTATTCATTCCAGCACAATTACAAGTATAGGAGTATTAAAAATAATGAAGAATCCATTCACAGTAAAAGCTATAGCAACATGACAATCACATAGGTCCCAGCACAATTACAAGTACAAGTATAGGAGTATTAAAAATAATGAAGAATCCATTCACAGTAAAAGCTATAGCAACATGACAATCACATAGGTAGACTGGATGAACTGAACTACACATTTTGGGAAATTTGAATTTTGTTTATAGACATAAATATTACAATACATAAACCAAACGTAATCATGTCAGGTATGAAGATTAGAAATTAGTTATATGAATATCAAAGCAACTCTTGGGAAAGCAGTGGGTACGAAAGTAGATCCAACTTGTAGTTAATATGATTTGAATAATCTCGGCTTGGCAAACCACCTTCAAATCCCATTCATTCTTCCCATTGATTGAACCCTATGTAATTCTCATCAACATAATAATCCTCCTCAATTGCTTCTAGCAAAGTAGTCATCACAGTCTGCAGCATCATTAGGAAAGATTTAGAAAAATAAAAAGAATGAGAAAATCCCATTTATAGAGAAATTTAACAATCAAATAAGCATGTGGATCAGAAAAATAAAAAACATTGACACAACATCAAAAGATTTGGTATTAAGTACCTGATAGGACTCACCGATCTTATAAAACTTCACACCGCAGTTATCTCATTTACAAACATTAGGATGGTATTGCAAACAGAAAGTGTCACCATGTGAGCATTAAAAGCTTTTGTAGAAGAATTATTTACACAACACAGTCCACTCACAATCAAACAGGAACTAACAAAATAGTTTAGGAGCTTCAATTGGCCTAAAAAATTTGTGTTCAAAATAAAATTGAAAAGAGAAAGTAGCAGAAACAATATCAAGAAGCTTTGAAAAGATCGTATGGGCTAAATTAAACAAACCGTTTTTACATTTATGTTTTGAAATGGGTTCACAAAAATCTTAATCAATATTCAAAAAGGTCTTTTCAAATGGGTTCATAAAAATCTTAATCAATATTAAAAAAGGCACAATTTAAACCAAATTTTCCATTTTAATCTTCTGTCACAAAAATACTGGGCCAATATTGAAAAAGAACATAATTCTCCTCAAATTTTCCCTTTAAATCCTAACAAATTAACTACACATTCTATAGTTGACAGATGCTTTTCAAAATTCTGAATAATTTATCTAAAACTTCCGCGGTAAACATAAAACCATATTCTTTGAGAGGCTCTGCATAATTTGCTTGAGTCTTCTATACGGAATTGACATTGCATAATTTTTGTGGGGGGTTACACAATTTAAAGTTTTCTTTACTCTTTCAAATATGTAGAAATATTTGACAAACAAAACCCATTCCCCCTATTTTCTTCAAAGAATTACTAAGAAAATTAAATGGACATTTCAGTTCCTACAAGGCAAGATGACAATAGGCCTTTTTAACTTCGGTTTCAGTGGTACTGGGTTTCAAATTGAACAATTTATACTCTTCTTTCAACTTGCCATTGTGCTGACATGTTTTCTACACCACAAATTCCCATTTTTTCTTCTAAGGGATTGAAGCTCCCCTTTGTACCCACAATCCTTCCACCCATAACGACTTTTTTTCTTCTAGATCGTGTATGTTCAAGCTATAGCAGAAAGACTTATTTTCTTCGTGGTTCACCTTCACAAACTCTACATCGCTATTCATCTCTGCAAGCTGGCAAATCTGTATAAAAATTATCAACAACATAATTGTATAAACCCTAAACCCCATAATTATAAGGCAGAATTTATGCCCTCTCTAAGAGTACTCTTTTCCTGTGTGTCACTGTTCTAGTCATTAATGTGCCTTGCACTTGCTACGTTGCATTGTCCTTTGTAGAATCAGAGCCACTTTCCCCTGAATCAATCAATTAATGCAATCAAAAAGAAAACTCCAGATATACTATTAAACCAAAATAGAATCAAGTAATACTACCTTCAATTTCCCAACAGATTTATATGTTGGGGAAACTGAAACTGGCCTGGGCACCATCACATACTCGAGCCCTGGTTGGGTGTCGTGGTGCAGGAAACAACATGATTTTCTTATGAAATAAATGGCAGCTTGTATAAGGATAAGAACAGGCTTCTGCTATTGAAGTTTTTCCTCAAAACAGGGGACATTTAATGTGGGTGAATAGTCTACTTGAATATTATTTGATTCAATGATCAAATACTTGATAACAATTTGATTTAAAGATTAAACACTTTATAACAATTCTACCCCTCCCCTACCCAAAAGAATAAAAACAAGAATAAAAACAAAGAACACAGATAGCAGTCCATGCCTGTACTTACCATGAAGAATTTTCTCGGAAATATACAATGGCCTTCTTTCTACAAATTTCCTTCTGTTTTGCGGAAGGACTCAACGCACTAGCGAAGAAGAAAATATCTATAAGTAGAGAACTGATGACCACTCCTACCAGTGTCTCAAGATGGCTAACATTTTGAGTATGTCGATGCAGCGAGGGTTGAAACTCTCCAATCCTACTGCTCAGAGAAATGTAAGTTTCATGCAACCAGGCTTTGCTCATGTTCCAAAGGGAGATGCTCATAAGCTTGCTCAGACCCCAGGCGCCAAGCAAATCATTAGAAAAGGTTATTTTTTAATCAGATCATCAAAATAAGTAATTCTATTTCTATATCATTCTCCGGTGTTTTTTAACTTCATAGTTATTTGGTTTAGGCTGTATGCTCTCAGGACAAGATGCCAATATGTCTGGGAAAAATACCAGCATCTTCACGACGAAATCAAAGCCTGCCTCCGGCGGAGTAATTCAAGTGATTTCTACTGTAAGTATTACATTATACATAACATTGAAAAACTACTGGAGATTACTATACAGTTTTGAACCTTCGACCTCCTGCCTCTTGCATGTTAGAAGTTCTATTATTTTAGTTACGTATGTGAGCATACAATTTTTCAATTGCTTGCCGGTTTTGCTTAAGGTAAAGTGTAAATCAGAACACACGAACTGTTTATGCTCTTGTGACTAATTATGCTTCTTCTCTACAGTGTGTTTTTGGGCTTAATCTGTGATAAAAAAGTGTCTCAAAAGAATAAAGAACAGTTCATTGATATCGACATTTTCAAAGCGGTTTCGTTAATTCGTGGATTTTGGTGGTTGTTTGTAGGTGCAGGCTGCCACTGCGAGTGTGAGGAGTCCAGACAAACCACGCAAAGATAAAGGATCTGGTCCACAGCATAATAATCAACCACTCAAGGGTTCAGAAAAAGCGGCCAAGGATACAGGGTCTGATCCAAAGAATAATCATGAAGACTCCAGAATCAAAAAATGAGTATAGGACGTAGCGTAGATGTATGCGTAGATTATAGAGTGTATGGTAGTGAAAGTTGTCGTCGCTTGCTGTAGCCCTGTATAACGATCATACGGTTGAATTCAGATATTACTATCAGGATTTGACATGGAAAATATATCCCATTTATCGATCATACGCTTGTCAAACTGTTTCAAGCCTTGAGATATAATAAAAAATGATCTGCCAAAGTTCAGAAAGATTTGTTTTCTCTGTTCTACCTAGTGATCGTGAATGTTGCATTAGATTCGTATATGTAGTAATTTTATTCGATACTTTACGATACATAATGAGTGCATTTAACCTGACTGATAATTCAATAAATGTCCGTAGTAGTCTTTTAAACTAATTCAACCTTTTGAGATTATTGTACTGCACAACGTCATGTCAAACATCAAATATCCCATCTTGAATCCCGTCTCATTCACGTGAATGTCCGGAGCCTCTTTACGGATTTTCAATGTCTAAAGGAAAAAATGTATATATATATATATATACATGTTTTTTATTGGAATAAGCTAAAAGGAAAATATTTTTATCCTCAACTACATTTAGGGTGGGGTCTCGGGGGCTGCAAGGTCTATTTCTAAGGAAAAGGTGGTGGATTGATAAAAAAATTGCTACAAGACTATTTGGAATCTTTTCATGAAGAATAGCAGCTCCTACCTTTTAGGACTGCAGATTTGAGGGGGTGAAAGTGGGGTGGGGCTGGAGATTGCTCCTAGAGTTTAGCAATTTTATTTTCCATTTGTAAATCATCTCAACTTTTAAACTTCATTAAATTCCGAAACTTAAATTTTAAGCTGAACTCCACAGTAAATAAGTTGATGAGACCACCAGTTTCCTTAAAATTTGGAGCTCAATATTTTAAGTTGAATTGCTCTATGGGGTCACCACCTTTAAAAACTTCCTAAAATTTCTCAACAACACCCATTGAAAGTTTTCAGGAAACCCCCCTCCATGGGACCCTACCCTTAGGGAACTCACACTTTTATAGGTGAGGGAGATGCAATGATTACATCTATAAAAGTACTTCTTTTTCATTACTTATTACTACCATCAAGCCGCTCATTTCCAAGCCCGAAAGGAAAATGTAGATGGAGGATTATGACATTCATGTCATGGGCCTGGATTTGAATGAAACTCACTCGCGCGACAAAGTTGATGAGGATGAGTTGTGCACTTCTACAAATGATGACACTGCCATTGAAAATGAAAGAACTAATGCTTTTGACTAACCATTTTCTACAGGTAGTGATGATGAAGAAGAAGATTTTTCAGCTAGATGAAAGACAAGGAGCATTGAAGATATATATGGGCAAGGATCAAAACTTCAAGGAATGGTAGTGCTTTTATGGCCAAATTATTATAGATTAATGATCTAATTTCATGTGAGAAACCTAAAGGGAAGAAAGAATGGGAACAAGCTATGAAAGAAGAATATGATTCAGACTGGGGTGGTGATATCGTGACCAAAAATCTATTGGAGGCTATGATTTTCATCTTGGATTAAGTCCTATTATACAGAGTAGCAAAAAGCAAGCAACTGCATCATTGTCTTCTTATGGAGCATAATATAGAGCAACAAAAGGAGGAGGAAAGGAAGCAATTTGGATTCGAAAGGAAAAAAATTAAGGGGGGATAGTAATTAGGGCAAAAACATAACAACAATGAACAAAGAAAACATAGGGAAAAACATAGTCGAATCACACAGAAAATTATATTTTTCTAACTTGCATATTACATCCAAAATGTTGTGTCTAGCAACTATTTGAATGTTGTGTCTACCAACAATCTGGATGTTGTACTCATCAGCTCTCTACAATCACATATATAGCTACAATGTCCTTGAAGCTTGGAAGCTTCTAGTTTTCTAGATAATTCTAAAACTTGAAATGTTCATTCTTACAACAGCTCTTAGAATGTTCTTTTCTAGAATAACTCCATAAATGTTCTAGCTTATGGAAGACTCTAGAAACATTCTACCATTTTCTAGACAATCTTAATCTTTAACACCAAAACCAAAAAACTATCAGTTAAAAGAACAAGGAAGAATGAAATAGGGAGAAAATGAAATATTTATTCTATCATTTGATTAAAAAATAACCTTTTGTAAAGATTTCTTTGGTGCCTTCCTTTGGAACATCTCCCTTTGGAACATGAGCAAAGCCTCGGTGAATGAAACTTACATTTCTTTGAACAGTGGGATTGGAAAGTTTGAGCCCTCACATCGACATACTCAAAATGTTAGCCATTTTGAGCCACTGGTAGGAGTCATAATTAGTTTTTAAAAATTCTCTTCTTCGCTAGTGCATTGAGACCTTCCGAGAAACATAAGAGAAATTGCAGGAGGGGGACATTGAATGTTTCAGAGAAAATCCTCCATTGTATAGGCAAGGAAACCTACCTTGTCACCTTGTGAGACAACAATTTCACAGTCACAGATGTGATAAATTTTTTCTTGAATTAAGATATCTGTAAGAAATTTTGGTATACCTAACCCATTTTTCGTTTTATGATAGTCGTAAGATATTTTGCAATCAAAATCTCTTTCTAAGATATACTAAAATTATCACTTTCTTTCTTTATGTAATTTTTGCATTGTTTCAATAAAAAAAAAAATTTATCACTTTCTTTGTAGTTCAATTGGCATGCATGATTTGGTTAAATGATTGAAAATATATCTACCTTAGAATCATTGGCGTGATGGGTTAGAGTTTGGTATAAATGTGATCAGTCTATTGTATACTTAAATATTGATTAAAACAATTTAATCAAGAATGCATAAAGTCTACCTGAGTCTATAAGAGTTACTATAAATTTTATTAATGTATTTTCTAGGTAGATAAGTCATACACGAATGTGAACTGTAAAAAGTGATTTATTCTTTTGTCAAAATAGATTGAATATATAACTAGCAATTGCACCTTGGTGTGCAATGGGTATGCCGAAGAGGCATGGAAGGTCAATTATGAAACATTTTGATTTATTTTTTTCATACATTTGTGTAGTATATCAGGTCACTCGGTAGGCAATTTATCAAATGATTTTGTTTGTGCAACAAAGGTCTTAATGGATAATTAATAGCTTCAAATCAACTATACATCCATTTATAGGGATCCAAACATGATTGAAACAAAACATATGAATTGGGAAGATAATTAGGCTTCATTTTTAGCATGCTCATTTTATGTTTGAAATAGGGAGAGTGTTACATTGGTGGTTGTCGTTGCACCAAAAGATTGACCTATTAATGATTTTATCTCTCCTTATGAATTTTGTATTACTTTTCTTAAGGCAATAAAAGTTCTACAAATAATAGTAAAAACAAGTTTGGTCAAGTTCATGACATCTTCAATATCATCATGGAGAAGATAAGTACATATGGCCAAGGATAACATTGTTACACATATGGCCAAGGATCACATGCCTTGCCATTTAGAAGTGTTGGAACACTTCAAATCAAGAAAAATTTGTACGATAAATTATACTGATTTGCAATTGCATTAGGTTGATTGTGATACTCATTTGTAAGTACTTAAAAGTTTCTGAAGCTTTTTAAAATATCCATTTTGTGTGTAACCTGGAATCATTGCATTCCATGAGATAACCTCTCTTTGAGGCATTCTATGAAACAGTTCACGTGCCTTTATATGCTTCCACACATGTATACAAGAGCATTTCCGACTATAATATCTGAAAAAATCATCGTTTCGTGATGCTTTGATGGATGTCCATACCTTGTTCCAAAGCTCCATACTGTGCCAAAGCTCGAATTTTGACATCGGTAGGGAGGATGCAAGCAAAGGTTGCAGAATTTTGCTTTTAAATCTAACAATTGCGTTTGCTTGGAAAACTTTCATCAGACAAATTTCACTAACCCAAATTCCATTCTACATTATTCTATTGATGGAAGTGTGCCTTCTCATTTTCATTTTATGTCTGAATACTTGGATCAATTCTCAGTCAGAATCTTGATTTCGCATTTCCCTCTTTCACATTTTTAGCCTTCTTTGCCAATTTTTCCCTTTCTCAAATTTTGGAAAAAGTTAAAACCTTAAAACACCAAATCCCACAGATGGATCAAAATTCAGATGGATCAAGACCAATTTTGATCCACAGAAAATTTTCCAAAATCTGCAGAGTATCCCGCCTAAAGTTGTGCACGCTTTATGGGACTCTCTCTGAGGAAAAATATATTTCATTCACTTTCCCTCTGAATCAATCGCTATTTTCAGCTTCTATTTTTTTATTCGTTATTCAGACAGGGATAACTGTTTATTAGGTTTCTGATCATCCTCGATCTACAACGAGAAACGGATTTTCTTCACAGATGTACAACAACCCAAACTAATATGAGGGTTCTTTACAGCTTAGCCTGACAAACCAATGAAAAGTCACTACCACATATCTAAACGAAACACGAACAACAAACATGGAAAGAACAGATGTACTACCCTTCATAACGCAAGGGTGGAGAAGTAGATAATACCCTGCCCCTAAGAGCAAAACCTCTAGCTATGTTTTATATGCAAACACTCAATGTTCAACTTTGATTATTCATTCTACAATGGTGTGGTTTAAAATTTCATTGAATAAATTGTTGGAATATTATTTAATTATGCAGTCAGCAGAACTGTCAGCTCAACCCCCACGTTAGATCAAGACCAACTTGTAGCCAACGTAACCTGCAGAAATTAATATGGTAGATAAATTTGAATTTGAAAAGAAGCGCATGTTTTTGAGTTTGTATTTTTTGTTGCAGCCTTCCAACTTTAAATGATTTAGGTAGATTTGAATTTTGAATCAAGTGCTCATTTTCATGAGCATTTTTGAAACAAGACAAAAAGGAGTTTCTTTGTATTTGTTGGAGTTAGAAGAAGTTTTTTTTTGGAAGAAGACCCTACAGCAGCAGATGAAAAAGGAAATGTTTAGCACAAAACCAGTGACAACAGGGAACGTTTTAGCAGACGCATCACATTGTCAGCTGCAGCTACAGGATTATAGTAGTTTATGTATTTCGGTGTGAGAGTAGCACCATTTGTATTGGAAATCTATCCAAATAGCTTAGTTTTTATTTTGTTCATGCAAATCAGAGAATATACTCTGAGTTTTTGTATTTTGAAGAAAACAAGTAATATATGCAAAGTTATTTTCTGTCTATTTAGTCTTGCTATCACTGTGCGTACTCTGTGCATTTTTTGTGTTTGTTTTTCTATTATGTCAGTCCAATAACAACAACAAAGTTGCGTATCAGCACCCCTGTTGCCCAATAAGTGGTATTAGAGCCCTATTTTTCTGGGCAGTCAAGTTAGTTAGTTTGTTTATTGTGAGTAAAGCCCTAGGTTATCTAGGCATTGTCAAATCTTCTCAAATTTGAGAAATATAGCAGGAGGTGAGAACAAAGGTTGGCAACAGCCACCACATTTTGATGGACAAAATTATGATATATGGGCTAAGAAGATGAGAACCATCTTGGTTGCAAATGACCTACGGGAGTTGGTCACAAATGGGTTCAATGATATCATTGACCCAAATGCATTTGTAGCCCTTTCAAATGCACAAAAAAAACCAGTTGAAAGATATAAGAATGAAGGATGTCAAAGCCCCCAGTTTGATTGAGGCAGCCTTGAGTGAGGCTATTTTCCCACGTATTGCAGCAGCAAATTACTCAAAGCAAGGTTGGGAAATATTGCAAAATAGTTATAAAGGGAATGACAAAGTGAGGTTAGCTAAGTTGCAGCTTTTGAGAAGAAAATTTGAGACTCTACAAATAAAGGATAATGGGTCCATTTCAGATTTCCACACTAAGGTTTCAACCCTGGCAAATCAGCTGAGAGTCAATGGAGAAACAATGGAAGAGCAAAGGATTGTTGAAAAAATCTTAAGAAGTTTGCCTGCTAATTTTGATTATGTAGTAGTTGTCATTGAAGAGGAAAAAGACTTGTCTCAAATGACCATAGATGAGTTGATGGGTTCACTACAAACCCATGAGCAGTGGTTGAACAGATCTGCTCCTTCCCTAGAGCAAGCATTCAAAGCTCAAACCAATGCAAGAGGTCGGGGAAGAGGAAGAAACAATAGAGGAAGAGGTCAAAGAGGCAAAGGTAGAAACAATTATGGAAGAGGAGGTTTTGACAGTACAGAGGGGACAAGCAGCTCACTGTCAGCAAACCAGAACCGGAGGATGAACAACAGTTCGAATCAAAGGAGTGACAAAAGCAATGTGCAGTGTTATTATTGTCACAAGTATGGTCATTATGCTAGTGAGTGTAGAAAGAAGCAGCATGACCATGGAGGCCAAAATGCTAATGTAGCAAATGAGAACAAAGCTGAAAATGACAAACAGTCACATGTTTTCATTATTTGCAACCTTGTTAAATGCAACAATGATGAAATATGGTACTTGGATAGTGGATGCAACAACCACATGAGTGGTAACAAAAATTTCTTTACCTCCATTGACAACAGTATAAAAACTGAGATCAAAATGGGAAATGATGAAAAGGTTCCCGTCATTGGAAGAGGTGCAGTCAGCATCCAAACCAAGAATGGTGAGAAGTAGCAAATCAAGGATGTCTATTATGCCCCCAATATAAAACATAACCTATTGAGCATTGGAAAAATGGTCCAAAATGGTTACAAGATCCTGATGGAGAATGGAGAATGCAAAATATTTGATAGAGGAGGCAGCAAAAGAGTGATGGTTGCAGTGCAGATGATGAGAAACAAAATGTTTCCTCTCAGGATGCACATAGTGTCTACGACAGGAACAACAGGCGGTCAGCAACAACATTGTTCACCGGCACTGATAGCAGTTTCACAACAGTCAGTGGTCGAACAACAGTCTGCATTCAAGACAGTCATCAAAAACCCATCCAAGCTATGGAATTTAAGGTATGGGCACTTAAGTTTTTCAAGTTTAAGTTTATTGTCTAGGAAAGGTATGGTTAGGGGTTTACCATCCATTGTAGAACCCGATGGCAAGTGTGAGGATTGTATTTTAGGAAAACAACATAGGCAGCCATTTCAATCCACGTATTCTAGGAGAGCAAAGACACCACTAGAATTAGTGCACTCAAATTTATGTGGACCTATGAAACCCCCACTTTAGCTAGAAATGCATATTTCATGACTTTCGTAGATGATTAGTAGAAAAATATGGGTCTATTTCTTGAAAAAAAAATCAGAAGCCTTTGAGAAGTTTAAATGGTTTAAGGAAGTAGTTGAGAAGGAGAGTGGTCACTATATCAAAGTCCTTAGAACATATAGAGGGGGAGAGTATATCTCCAAAGAATTCCTAATTTTTTGTAGGAATGAGGGAATTCACAAACAATTCACAACTAGGTATACCTCACAACAAAATGGAGTGGCTAAAAGGAAGAATATGACCATTCAAGATATGGCGGCAAGTATGCTGAAGGCAAAAGGGTTGTCACACATATTTTGGGGAGAAGTTGTAGCAACAACAGTCTATATATTGAATACGTGCCCCACAAAAGTTTTTCGTGATAGGATTCCACAAGAGGCATGGACAAACAACAAATCGAGTGTTGAGCACTTAAGGATATTTGGGTGTGTAGCATATGCACTCGTGCCAAAGGAGAAGAGGCAAAAATTTGATGATAAAGGAGAAAAGTGTATCTTCATAGGCTATAGTGAGGAGTCAAAAGCCTACAAATTGTACAATCCCATCACCAAGAAAGTTGTGATCAATAGAGATGTTATATTTATTGAGAATGAAGCATGGGATGGAATGGTGGATGACACCACGGGTATTTCAGTTACAATACCCCTTGATGATGAAGAAGTTGTAGATGATAGCAACATAGGGGGAGCTCAAGAGAGCAATATCTCAACAAGAAACCACCGTAGAGCATTGGAAAATAGCAAATCTGGTGATTTGCAGCAGAACAGTAAATCTGGTAGTGTTAAGCAGAGACAACAGTTTGGCAGCACTGAACAAAGGCAACATACTAGCAGCTCCAGAATTTAGTAGAGTAATAGCTCTGACAGTCAGCAGTATAGTAGCTCCAAAGGTTAGAGTAGCATCAATTCAGAAGCAAACTTAGACCCTACACTCGCATCACTAATGCCAAGAAAAACAAAGAGTGTGAGGGAGATCTATGACAGCACACAACATGTTGATTTTGATGAGAACCTGGATTTTGCACTATTCTCCTATAGTGATCCAACACACTTTGAGGAAGTAGTGACAGAAGAGAAATGGTGTAAGGCCATGGATGAAGAGTTGGAGGCTATAGAGAGGAACCAAACATGGGAGTTGACCGAGTTACCCAAGGGTAAGCAAGTGATTGGAGTGAAGTGGATCTATAAGACCAAGTGTACTGTAGAAGGGAAAATTGAAAGACACAAGGCAAGACTTGTGGTCAAAGGGTACAAACAGCAGCCCAGTATTGATTATGATGAGACATATGCACCAGTTGCAAGGCTGGAAACAATGTGGATAGTGATAGTAGTTGCAGTACAACATTAATGGAAAGTCATGCAGATGGATGTAAAGTCAGCCTTCTTAAACAGAGTGCTGAAGGAGGAAGTGTACGTGGAGTAGCCACCTGGCTATGAAGTCCTAGGGCAAGAGGACAAAGTGTATAGGCTTCAGAAAGCTCTTTATAGGCTAAAACAAGCACCTCAAGCATGATACAACAAAATATATGCTTATTTTTTGAGCAATGGCTTTAGCAAGAGCAGTAGTGAGCCCACACTCTACATCAAATTAGCTGAAGGTGATATTTTAATTGTTGTTTTGTATGTAGATAATTTTATTTTTATTGGTAACAGTGATAGTAGAATTGTTGATTTTAAGGAGGTGATGAAAAATGAATTTGAGATGACGGATTTAGGATTTTTGAAGTATTTTCTTGGGATAGAAGTTCAACAAACACAACATGGAATTTTTATTTCACAATCTAACTATGCCAAAAAAAATTGAAGAAGGTTCAAAATGAATAACAATAAACCTACCCCCACACCGATAGCAACAGGTTTGAAATTGTGCAGGAATGACAACAGTAAGGAAGTTAACCCAACCCTCTACAAAAGTATGGTTGGAAGTTTGTTGTACTTGACATCAACTAGACTTGATTTAATGTATGCAGTTAGCTTGATATCTAGGCGCATGGAGGAACCTAAGGAGACACGTTGGCAAGTAGGAAAGAGGATTTTGAAGTAAGTCAATGGAACAATTGGTTATGGCATTTTGTATGCAGCATCAAATGAATTTAAGTTGGATGGTTTCATAGATAGTGATTGGGCAGGAAATGTGGATGATAGGAAGAGCACATGTGGCTATGTCTTCAACATGGGATCGAGTTCAATCTCATGGGCATCAAAGAAGAAACTGATTGTCTCTCATAGCATAGCAGAAGCATAATACATAGCGGCAAATGTAGCAGCTTGTCAGGGTATTTGGTTGAGGAGGATCCTTGCAGATTTACAACAATAGCAAATTGACAACATAGTCATTCATTGTGACAATGTGTCCTCCATAGCGCTGACAAAGAATCTGGTCTTCCACAGATGAAGAAAACACATTGAGATTCGATATCACTTCATAAGGGAGTTGGTAGAACAAGGTGAGATAGAACTTCAGTATTGCAGATCTGAGCAACAGCTCGTCGACATCTTCACCAAAGCATTGCCAAAGGATAGTTTTGAACACCTAAGAGATAGGCTTGGCATTATGGATAGGTTGGGAGATTAGCTCTAGAAGGAAACATGAGATTGACAGTTTACTTGCAGATTAAGGGAGAGTTGTAATATTATTTAATTATGTAGTCAGCAAAATTTTCAGCTCAGCCCCCACGTCAGATGAAGACCAACTTGTAGCCAACATAACCTGCAAAAATTAATATGGTAGATAAATTTGAATTTGAAAAGAAGCGCATGTTTTTGAGTTTGTATTTTTTGTTGCAGCCTTCCAACTTTAAATGATTTAGGTAGATTTGAATTTTGAATCAAGCGCTCATTTTCATGAGCATTTTTGAAACAAGACAAAAAGGAATTTCTTTGTATTCGTTGGAGTTAGAAGAAGTTTTTTTTTTTGGAAGAAGACCCTACAACAACAAATGAAAAATGGAATGTTCAACACAGAACCAGTGACAACAGGGAATGTTTTAGCAGACGCAACGCATTGTCAGCTGCAACTACAAGATTATAGTAGTTTATGTATTTAAGTGTGAGAGTAGCACCATTTGTATTGGACATCTATCCAAATAGCTTGGTTTTTATATTGTTCATGCAAATTAGAGAATATCCTTTAAGTTTTTTATATTTTGAAGAAAATAAAGAATATATGCAAAGTTATTTTCTGTCTGTTTAGTCTTGTTGTCACTGTGTGTACTCTGTTTGTTTTATGTGTTTGTTTTTCTATAATTCTATCAGTCCAGTAACAGAAGCAAAGCTGTGTATCAACACCCCTGCCACCCAACATAAATTTGCACCATTGCTTGCTATTCATTGTTTGTATCCAACTTACAACAAATTTGGAATAATAAATTTGTTAAACAGTTGACATTCAACAACAAATATACTCTGAACAACATTTTTCAGAGGGCATAAATTTCAATCCCCCAAATAGTTCACGTGCATTTTCTATGCTTCCACCAAATAACTCAACATTGTATACTTTTTTTTTCTGGTAGGTCATGGCAAGACCTTTCTTGCTTCCAACAGGTTGTAATAACAGTAAAAATGCCTTATATCAGCCACATATACCTTGCATCAACAAAAACACCTTAAAAAAAAATCACCTAACAACAAAAATGCCTTCAACAAGGCCTTTTGGATGTGATCTTCAAGGAAATGGATGTGGATTTTGTAGTTGGACATGATTAGCATATATTGCAAGCAATGTGAGTGTATCTAAACTCTCAACTTTTCCTTTTGATTCTAACCCTTAAACTTGTTTATGCTTGAATTCAAGCAAGCACTTAGGAAAGGACATGATAGTTATTGGAAGTCCAAAATGGTGCAGTAATCCTTTGAGTGAGGCAATGCTCTAGAAGAAGAAGAGGGTCCTCAAAGCACAAGCATTGCAGTCTCTTGACCTTCAATTGTCCTCATCCTCACTGGGGTTTCTGAATCGTAGGTGGACACCTAACAGTTGGAAGTGCAAGAAAGCACTGCATATGCCTCAATACCTAGATCCTCAGTAATTGGACTCTTTCATAGAGATGTTGAAGACCTTTCCTCCTCAAGTTTTTTAGGTGGAGGCAAGGAAGTTGGAAGAGATGCTTAGAGAAGTTGCTCTAAGTAAGACTTTTGCAGATTGTGCAGAGAGCTTCAAGGAATTCAATGCAAACAATGTAAGAGATACCTTGAGGGTTCTTCTACAAATGTGCTCATGTTTGGAGGTCAAATTCTTGTAAATAAAGCAAGTACCTTCTTTTAACAAACATGGCATTTTTAGTTGCATGTTTTTACCTTTCATAGCTAGAAAAAAATGCAGGAGAAAACCATTAACCGCGGCAAAGGATACCATCAGGAAAATGAAAAAATGAACAATTAACATGAGTTGCATCATCTCCCATCGCTTTTCACCGTTGATTTCAATATTTAGCTCGGGCTTCTCAAATAAGGAAATGCCTTCGGTGTTAAATTATGTGTCATGGTGTGAATTTTTTGGTGATTACGATGGAGTAGTAACTTTCTATTGAGGTTCTAGAACTAGGTCAATCATAAACACAGAGTGTATAAGGAGAATGCATATTGTGTCATGATGATTTTGACAAAATATGATTCTTTTGTAAGAGTAATTTAGTTGAATATGAACTTAGAACAAGGGTATCTCAATTTCCCGAGGTACTATAAGAGCATAAATTACATACTACACTATCTATTTATATCTATTTTTTTGCTCCCTTTAGTGTTTGCCTAATTTTATCATTTTGAATTGTTTCTAGCCTACTTTCCATCTCCCCTTTTCATGTGTCATTTTACCTTTTCAAACTCTCTTTCTCCATTGCTAAGACTAATTTCTTGTCCCTATGTTTTCCTTTCCCCTTTCACATGTCTCTACCTCTTTTCATAGGGTGCTGTCACAATAGTGGTTTACAATTTCTGGGAGATTTTGATTTTTGCTGAAATCACATATTTTTAGAAAATATAATGATTTAAGCCTTAAAAAGTTCCATTTAAAGCATTCCAATTGAAGAGGGTTTGATCAAACTACCTTAGATCAAACCCCCTTGGATAGAACCACACTAGTTTTAAACCATACCTATAATGGAGTCTCATTTACACCTATCAAAATGCTGATCAAAAACCACTTTTGATTTACCTTTTGGAGTATCAAATGAATTCATTTAAAATTTATTTTTTGTAAGTATGTATTCCTTATTATAAGCTTTCCAAAAAGTATAATTTTAAATAAATTTAATTTTATTATTATATTTATTTTTATTGCTTGTGAATGTAGGTTTTTCATTGAAAAATAAACTCTTTGTTCTAAATATGTGGAAAAATAGTAGATTATCAAAAAAAAAAAATTGAAAAATATGAATGCACCGGATATTGAAGTCCTTGATCCAAAAATAAAAATAAAAATTGAATTTCATACATACAAAAAAAGTTACGCGTTATACGGTTGTGATATGCCTGAATTGTAATTGGTTTGACTTAAAAACTTGATTAAAGAAAAAATATTCACTAAGAAACTATCTAACCAAGTGGAAGCACTAGATATCAGAGTTACAAATCTAAATTCAAAAGAATTATAATTTTATCCTTTATAGAAAAAAAGTTATCTGTTATATGGTGAGAGTCACTTTTTAAAAATGTTGTTTTCTGAAAAAAAATGTTTTTGAGGGAGATGGAAAAAGAAGTGCAATCTGATTCCAAAAAAATTGAAAAAAATATATTTAGAATCTACAGAAAATATTTCATGAAACTCTAGTTTGCATCATCTTCAAATTCCTCACGGTTTAGCCGTTATAGTTGCTTGAAAGTGAAGATTTAGTTAAAACAAATTATTTCAGTGTCCAATTTAGCCAAAAATTGTAAACCACTATTGTGGGATCACCCCATAATCTTTCTTCACACATGAGCCACCATGTTCTCATTTACAAGGTTATTACTCCAAAAGCTAAGTGTTTTCTTATCCCCTCCTATGATTAACCCATTTTCATCATATTTCTTCCATAATTCCAAGTGAGTTTACATCATATGTGTTGATATTTTTTTTTCTAAGTGAATTTAAATCATTTGTGTTGATCTTTTTCTGGTTCCCTCTTCTTTCCCACCTAAGCTCAACTTCCTTTGAACATGGGAGACATATGCTATCATTAGCAAATCACTAATTGTTACACTCTCTTAGCTCCAAAATATTAATTAAACCTCCTTCTTGCTCAATTAACCTTGATTCAAATGGTTCCTACTCAAAATAATACAAATTGGTCCCCAAAAAAGTTAAAAAGGAACTTTCCTACCCCTATTTTTATGAATACATACCAACACATTACATTGCACACTTAAGTTCCTCTTGTACCTTACACCTTTTTCTTTTCTATTTTGAAGTCTCAAAGCCTTGAAGAATTGATCTATCTTTGAAGCACAATCATCAATCTCTGAAGCTCATTTATGCATTATCTTGAAGCCATAATATTTTTTTTGTGTAGTCCTATTCCTTCTTCCTTTTCTCTCACTGGCCTTCTTTTCCTCGTTTATTTTTCCTATTCCATTCTAGCTTCCCCTATTTTTATATTTTTTCCTTTCATCTAATTTTTCTTTATCCTCATATCAAATTTGTTGTCTCTTGATATTTCCCTCTCACAACAAGCCCTACTTTAATTCCTTCCATCTCTTATGTAGTAAGCATATTAGTGTTTTCATTATTGTTTCAATTAGCAATTTTTTTATAGATTTTATACCAATTTTATTATGCCACTATCATTACCATGTTGATCAATCTATGTTTAAATTACCCACAAGGGGATTGATTGAAGTAGATTCCCCTTTGACTTAAACAACTTTTGGAGTTTCATTAGCAAAGTTTACCTTATAGGTGATTTGAGTAAGAATTGGAGTAGATTTTATAGGCAAGACAATTTCCATGTCCCTTTGAGATAGGTTACCAACAACCCATGCATAATTATCATGACTACAATCATAGAATACCTACATCCCCTATATTAATAAGGAAAATAGTATCCCCATCTCTCAAGGTCTTCAAATTTTCCCAAAATTTGTACATTTTATAATTTTAGCCAATTTAGTCTTTTATATATATTTTTTAATTTCAGTGAGCATAGGTTGGTTGAAATTATAGATTTGTGATTCAATTTATATTAGATCTTACCTAATTTTAGTATATTTTCTAATTAATTTATTTCTTCTTAGTTCCATAATAATTTTTTATAATGAATTATTTCAAATTATATTGAAATATAACTAGTCTAGATTTTAAAAGGGTAATTGGAATAAGCTTTTTTTTTTA
The DNA here is from genome assembly GCA_007258455.2 of Sequoia sempervirens. Lineage (NCBI taxonomy): Eukaryota > Viridiplantae > Streptophyta > Pinopsida > Cupressales > Cupressaceae > Sequoia > Sequoia sempervirens. The sequence continues at coordinate 65,631,119 of VDFB02000363.1, forward strand.
AAACTATCTAGAACTATTAATCAAGATTATTTGACATACAAGAGTAATATTTCCAATTAAAATTATGGATAATAAGTTAAAATATTACCTTTCAATATTATGTGTACCCCTCTCTAGTCCAATTTATTTCCATAAATGTAAATTATTTGAATAGTTCATTATAGATCAAGAACCAAGTGAATAAATTCTAAGACAACTCAAATGTACACCCCAGTGTCCCCGATCAAAGAATATTTATAATTTTTTCAAGTTCATTCTAAACAATTTCTATAATCATACTTAAAAATACAAGTTGGTATTTACCTTCTCATTTTTAGTTTTCTATCTCCTAACTTCCTAGTTTGAAAGTGTGTGTTCCTATTTCCAAATGCATGTTTTTTTCATCATTTTTCAAACATGAATTCTCATGTGATCATGTGATAACAAATTTATGCTTATTTACCTATTCTATGATGTCATTCATTTGATCGAATTTATCACTTAAATAAAAAAAAGTCTCTTTTTTGTTACATTCCAATGAACTCATTTGACTTACATTTCCAAATTTAATTTATGTTCAAATTAGCTTTAATACATACATTTTTATTGGTCATTTTTAAATTCACTTGTTTAATTATGATCCTTTTCACATATCCCTCCTTGCATCTTTGATCTTCATTCTTATACTAATTGCTCTACTGCTCAACCCTGTATTAGCATTCATCTCCTTTCCTTCTTAAAACACACATTATATTCTACTTATTAGAATCATAATCCATCTCTTTATACCAAACACAAATATATCTAGATACCTCATTCAAGAACTATACATGCATATCTATTTAGCCATCTTCCCTATTACTTAACCAATACACCTCTTTAATCCTAAACAAAGATGATAAGTCTACTCCTATTCTTGGTATTGGCCTATTCACCACTTATAACCATTCATCACCAAATCTCTCTTATAAACTTCTTGATGACCATCCATTTTTTTTATTATGTACCTACCTTAGAGCCTCTATCTTCAAAGTTTTCCCCTACTACACCCTCTTCTAAAATCATAAAATATGAATTGTATTGGGAATGTGCAGGATCATGATGGGCCAAAAAGTGGCAGTATGATGGGTATGTGTAGGGTATGTGGCTGATGACTTTTTTTTTACCCAAAATTAATAAAACGAAAAGGGTTTCTAAAGGAGATTTGCAGCTTTCCACAAATATAAATTATGCTTTACTTTGAATTTAATAAATAATTATTATTCATTTTCTATTTGAATTATGACTAAAGTTTTGATTGATAGGATGATTGAAAAACATCTATACCTTTCAAGCAGTATCACATTTTTTGAATTCGAAACATGTGTCACATTCTATGATTCACATACTATAGGATTAAAAAAAGGAAAATTGAATTTCATGAATTTTTGATCAAGTTAAGGTGGTTAGACTTACAAGTTTTTATAGTTTTTAAAAGTTGTAATAAAAAGTTCATAATTAATTATTTACATGGAAAAAAATTACAAAAAATATGCATCACATCCGGACATGCATCCTCTACTTATATCTAAATCTTATAAAATAATATTATCATTTTATTGTGGTTAGGGTGGTCAAACAGACACCTACTTCTTACTTTGTCCCTGAAATTTAAGTACTACTGCATTGAAATTTCAAATTTTCATGAAATAGATTTGTTTTTCTTAAAATAAACCTAGTAGTTTAGAAACTACACTCAATTTGCTACAGATTCTATTCTTACATATTTTTGAAATAATATAGATAACTTATTCAAATTTTTACGTCAAGTTTCCTAACTCTGATTTTTTTGAATTTCTCACCACTTTAGGGCCTGATTTTTCCATGATGATCCTACACATACCCTATTCTAATATCATTCCCCCTTTCATTTCTCTTCCTACTCATTCTACTCTCTAAAATTCCTCTCATTGGATTTCAATAATCTCTTTCTTATGATCTTACTAAATTGTTGGAGTTGATAGTGAAGTTCTCACTCTTCTCTCTTATAAATATTTTTCCAACATCATGCCTTATCTTACTACTTTTGGAGTTGATAGTGAACCCCATGGCTCCTAGGAATCGCCTATAAACAAATCTTCTATCACATTTGAAGAGAAATTCCATGATTGATTTTTATGCAACATTGAGAGAAGTATTGATCCACAAACATGTATATGATATCAAGATTAACCTACAATAATGAATACATATAAAAGAAAAATTGCAAACCATAAATGAGGATTCAAGATTTAGATTGAGACAAGTGTCCTAATCCTATGCAATGATACAACTTGACCTATAAATATCCCAATCTAATAATAAAAAACACTCCTAAGTTTAGCTTAATTAGTTAAAGTAATAAAGGACCTAACTAATTAACTGATGACTAATTAATCATTAGGTGATTATCCTAATTACTCCAACACCCCCCTTAAGATCAACTTATGGAGAGGTTGAAAACTTGATAAAGAATGCAATGATGGATGCATGGATGGGTCTTGGCTACAAGGCTTGATGATGCGAATGTAAAAATAAATGAAATATCTCAGAACCAAAGAAAATAAGAAAACCACATGGGAAAAGTTCCTCTCTAAAAGAGAGAAAATGAAATAACTACACTAGTGAAAGAAGGATAGGTTAACTCAATGTGTCTCCCAATAGGAGAGAGTAAATGATGTAGGAGCATCTAGCAGTGTAAGACAATCTTTCATCACCTAAAAAAAAATGTTTTCTTTATTTTCTTTAGTTGTTTTGAGTCCCATGATGGCACTTAAGGGGTATAAGATTGCCAGGTGTCAAAAACAACAAAAAACAAGCACTTACTATTTTTAGTAAGTTGGCCTAAATGGGCTCGTATGGATGTGAAAATTTACCCCAAGGAGCAGAGCTAAAAAACATTTTTGGGATCGTGAAAGAATCACCACAATACACTACACAGCTTGGGATAAATTAAAGTTTTTGTCCCAAGAAATTTCTCCAATGCAGTTTCAAATTTAGATATAAAACTTTAGAGGCCCTGAAATAGCTCAAAAAGTGGTTGAACTGACCTACGGTGGTTCACACGTTGTAAAGCTCATCAAAAGCTTTCCAATAATATGCAATAATTGCAAATTAGACACCCAAATCAAAAGTTATGGCCCCACGAAGTTGGTCCTCTAAAAAGTGAATTTCATAAAAATTTCTTCCTAGGCCAAAAATCAAATGGCAAGACTTTTGGTGCAAAAAAAAAGAGGAAATTTGAACTTTATATAACAGTCTAGGGTGGTTATTGGGGAAAATAAAAATGATTAAGTAGGGGTTGTAGAATGTGGCCCTGATAGTGCAAATTGTGGCTCTGAATAGTAGATTTTCTTTTCAAAGTTGATTTTGTTGTAATGAATCAAGCCCATGAGGCTGTAGCATGTAAGCTTTGAATCTGTAATTTTATTTTCTGAAAATAATTGAAAGTGAATCATTTTTTTGCCTCGCATCTTTTGTGTTGGTATCTGTTGTTGTGATTTTTGTGGGTTTTGGACGGTGTGACCCTCATCAAGTGGTATTAGAGTGGGAGTTCTTGAGCATGTAACAGAGCATTGAAAGTGAGGTAGTTGTAGCAAGACCTATGAGTGTGGGTTGAGTTTAAGATGACTCCAAGACTTTTGGACAGTATGGCAGAGGTAGAGGCCAAGGTGGTGGAGGAAGAGATCCGCCTAGCGATGAAATTAGAGCCCTTAGAAGGCAATTAGAAACCTTCCAACAAGAGGTTCGAAGAAGAGATGTGCAATGAGAAATAGATGACACTGAAGATGAAATGGAAGAGGGAATGGAAGAGGAAGAGTAGGATCTAATGGATCATGGAGAAAGAATATTGTTGCAAGTGATCTCAAGCATTGGGAAGAGACCTAAAATGGAGGTTTCAACTTTTAGTGGAAATATGAATCCTAAAGAATTGATTAATTGGATAATTGACATGGAGGAATTTTTTGAGTTTGAGGAGATTGAAAATCCTCACAGAGTGAGGTTTACAAAGAAAAAATTGAAAGCTCATGCTAGTATGGTAGAAAGAGGTCCAGTTAGAAAGAGGAAGACAAGGGAAAAATAAAATTTCTAGATGGGATAGAATGGTTTCAAAATTGAAGAAACAATTTATTCCAGTCGATTACGAATTGGAGCTACTCAAGTAGATGCAAAGTTTGAGGCAAGGGACAAGGATGGTGAAAGAATACATAGAGTAATTTCACAAGGTCATGATTCAGACAGGACATTTTGAGGCGAATAAAGAGAAAGTTGCTCATTATATTAATGAGTTGAAGCCAACCATACAGGAAGAATTGACACTGGTAACTATGACCAACATTGAGGATTCTTATTAGTTTTCTCTAAAGGTTGAAGAATGACTGAACAAGAGGTTTGAGAACAAACAACGAGATGGAGGTCATGGAGGAAATATTGGTGGATAGTCATATGGAGGTTGAAATGAAGATCAAAAGAATGGTGAAGGCTCTAGTAGCAACCAGAACCAAGAAGGAGATAACACATACCGTCCTCATGATTAGAATAATGGAGACCAAAGAGGAAAAGGATGACCTAGGTGAGGACCAGGAAGAGGAGGATTTCATGGAACCTATTTCTAGTGTGGAGAAGGAAATAGAGCCTATGAGTGTCCTTAACATCAAGGAAGGACAAATAGAATACCTAATGGTTATGCACGAGTTGCACATGTAGATGAAGATGTTGAGTCTTCACATTTTGAGGATGTAGAAAGAGGATAGGTTCTTGTTACCAAAAGAGTCTTGCTTAATGAGGAGAAGGAACCAACTCAAAGGAAGAATTCGTTTCACAACAGATGTAAGTGTGAAGGTAAAGTTTGCAATGTTATTATTGATGGAGGTAGTACTGATAACCTTGTTTTAGAGGAAATGGTTAGTAAGTTGTGGTTGGAGAGAAGAGGGCATTCAAACCCATACCGGATTGCTTGGTTGTAGAAGGACCATAAATCCTTGGTAAATGAACAATGTTTGGTAAATTTCAAGATTGAAAATTACCATGATGTGGTATTATGTGATATTATGCCTATGGATGTTTGTCATATGTTGTTAGGCAGACTATGGCAATTTTATTGGTGAGCAGTACATGATGGACATGCCAACACCTATTCTTTGACAAAGGATGGGGCTCATCATAAGTTGAAGCCCTTGAAAGAGGAAGAAGAAAAGGTACATGCAGTAATGCAATATTTTTTTTGGTTGATGGAAGAAAGTTCCTAGAAGCTATGAAACATGAGCATATGTGTTTTGCATTGATGCCTAGAGTTGATAAAGAAGATACTACTGAGGTACCTGTAGAGGTTTCAAATTTTTTGAATGAGTTTCAAGCTATTATTTCTAATAACGTACCTAAAGGTTTGCCTCCCATAATAAATATTAGTCATTAGATGGACTTGATTCCTAGAGCCAATTTGTTGAATAAGGCAACTCATCGTATGACTCTAGCAGAAAATGAAGAGTTGAACAAATAAGTGCAAGAGTTGTTGTGGAAGGGATTGATTAGAGAGAGTTTGAGTCCATGTACAATACCTGTAGTACTAGAAGCAAAGAAGGATGGGGGATGGCGGATGTGTACAGATTCTAGAGCCATCAACAAGATCGCCATCAAGTATAGATTTCCCTTGCCAAGAATGAATGATATTATGGATTGTTTGAGTGGAGCTAAGTACTTCATGAAGATAGATTTGAAGAATGGATATCACCAAATCCGAATTAGAGAAGGAGATGAATGGAAGACGTCCTTTAAAACCAAGGAGGGCGTGTACAAGTGTTAGTCATGGCTTTTGGGCTAACCAATTCCCCAAGCACATTTAAATGTGGATTATGAATGAGGTATTGAAGAATTTTTAGGAATTTTTTTTATTGTTTATTTGGATAATACTTTTATTTTTAGTAAGACATTGGAGGAGCACTTGATGCATATCCGAAGATTTTTTGAGAAGCTTAAGGAGGAGAAGCTATTGATTAATTTGAAGAAATGTATTTTTGTGAAGAGAGAGTTGGTGTATCTGGGATTTGTTATATCGAAAGGTCTTAAAATGGATCCAAAGAAGGTGAGAGCTATCATTGAATGACCTACCCCAAGGAGTGTTATAGATGTAAGATCATTTCAT
>VDFB02000363.1:65637357-65681098 GCA_007258455.2 Sequoia sempervirens
GTGTGTGGAAGTCAATTTTTCAAGAGGCCCTAGTTTTTGGAGCAATTTCATGAGGGTTTTGTGTTTGAGCATGTTAAGGGTGTCATAGGAGATTAAAACCTAGAAAATACTTGCTTTTGGAACAATTTAAGATACCATAGAAAGTTTCATGGTCAGGTGATAAGTTTTGAATAGGGTTGCTTTGGAAAAGGGGGCTATTTAGCCTAGTTTTGGTGGGACAACAAATTTTTGAAAGGTTTGGTCTAAAACAAGTGCTATCAATATTTTGGTATGTTGTGTAGCATCACAAAACACACCTAATTCAATCATTATTTTGGTGATTCTTTTGGAAAATTTGTTAGAAAAGTCAAAAAAACCACCATTGGAGGCCTAGTTGGTTGGAAGCCTAGTTAAGGTGGAAAAGTGGGTTTTTGTTTGAGTCAGAGGTTTGGGGCTTTGAAAACATTTAAGACAAGTTTTTTTGTCTCCCTTAAGGTCATTCCAAGGGTTTGGGTCCATAGGAGAAATATTGGAGTCATAAGTGCACTTTGAGGCTTCTTTCCTTAACGTTGTTTAGAACATGGTTGATATTACTTCATTGAAAAAACCTTCAAGCCTTTGAGTTTTATTTTGAGTACCATATCCTCTACATCATTGTGGTATTAGAGCAGTAATTAGGTCCTTTAAGGATTGAAGAATCAGCAATGGCACCTAAAAATCAGTTAGCAAGAGAGTTGGAGGAGTTGAGGGAAACCTTGGAAAGGGAGAGAAGGGAAAGAAGAGAACAAGAAGCAGCAAGAGAGCAGGCTAAAGCAAGGGAAGAGAGGAATGGAGAAGGGAGAGAGAAGCTATGTAGGCTAGGATCAATAGCCTTGAGAGAAATAGGCGAGGAGAACAAGGAGAACAAGAAGACAATGATGAAGAAGAAGAGTGATAGGGAGGGGGTTGGAGGAATCAATCACAGATTCCTGCTCTAGGTCTTGCTTGCAAGACCTCCTTGGTGTTTTGTTTCACCACCTTAACCTATAGGACCCTTCTCAAGTTTAGGTACCCCTGGTCTATCTGGCCAACCCCACTTCTATCACAATTCCATCTACCAAGTTAACCTTGGTGCAATGCTTCAACTCTTCCTTAGCCCTTAATCTACCCTAAAGGCTAATCTATCCTCAACACTCGATAAGTTCTTGCAGGGGTGTAGAGATGTCTTCAATGGCTTCAAACCAACCTCCTAGGGTTCTTTAAGGTTCACCAAAACTCCACCTTTTCATCGCTTTCACCAAACCCTCATCTAGGGTTAAGAAGGCTACTAGTCCATGACCCCCAATTAGGTCTCCATCACCAAAACAACTAGTTATTACTCAAAATTTTCAAAAGACCACCTCAATATTTCTTCGAGGTCCTTGTCCCATATGAACACCTCTCAAATATTTTTGAGGTCCTAAGCTTTAACTGTCTGTATAATGCTTAAACTTGAAAATGGTCATTTCCTAGGGTTTTAAGCCATTTTCTGGTTGTTTTCAAACTGTCAACTTGTTCTCACATCAATTGAACTAATGGATCTTTCTCCTTCATGTAGCAACTAGGTAAGACACTTTCCTACCTCCTCCAAAAATCAATTTATCAAGAACTGGTCACCCCTGCAAGTTATGTGCTTTGCACTTCTTGTCTTCCTTAGCTGGACTCTTCCTAGCTTGCCTAGGGCAAGACTTTGCCAACAGCTCCTGTGTTCACACAAACCCTAAATCCTACCATATTTACACACATGGAGTCTAGTCACTATTCCCAAAGGGCCATACAATTTTTATGGTGGGAAAGTGATCTAAACCTCCATTTGCTCAAGACTACCTGGTTCAGACCAGCGACAGTGTGGAATCCAACTTATTTACAAACAGTGCTTGAAAATGAGTAAAACGACTATCTAATGACACACAAAGCTAGTGGAAACACCACTCTACATCCTACATAGGTCTTGATTCTATATCAATCCATTAAAGCTTCAAGTACCCTAGGAGGTTGGTTTGAAGCCATTAAAGACATTCCCACACCCCTGCAAGAACTAATGGAGAGTTGAGGATAGGTTAGCCTTTAGGATTGATTAAGGGCTAAGGAAGAGTTGGAGCATTGCACCAAGGTTAGCTTGGTAGATGGAATTGTGATAGAAGTGGGGTTGGCCAGACAAACCAGGGGTACCTAAATTTGAGAAGGGTCCTATAGGTTAAGGTGGAAAGCCAAAACACCAAGGAGGTCTTGCAAGCAAGACCTAGAGCAGGAATCTGTGATTGATTCCTCCAACCCCCTCCCTATCAGAAACACAAGAATACCACTTTCTTTAACTAATCTCCTCCCTTCTTCCAAAGTGATTCTATAAGCATGAAAATCTATTTATTAGATAACTTGTTGAGTGACCTATTCATACGTAGATGGGTCAACTCCTTTTCATTATCCAATTTTTCATTAAGTTCATTTTTCTTCACTTTGATGATGAAGTCTCTAAAGTCATTTGTAGTAACAAAGGTATCATCATCCATGAACTAGCTACAAGCTAATACTTTGACATCATTGGGAACAGAGTTCTCATCATAAAAATTAACTGCTAGCCTATTTTTAGGAACTTGTTCATCACCTTGATTGATTTGGGGAGAAGGGAAGTGTTAGTTCACTTCCTCATCTCTAGGAACATTCTTCATAGTCTCCTCTTGCACACTCTCCCTTTCTTTTGGATTCTTTGAATAATCAACCAAGGGTGCATCAAGAGTTTGCATTGATTGGCTGTGAGCAACTTGTGCTGATGATTCTGTTGACAAGGCTTGTTGTTGAACAAGTTGTTCAACTTCCATCCCTTTTTCTCTTGCTCTGCCAACTTCATCATGCTGGAAAAATTCCCATCTGCCATGGCAACAAACATCTTCTCCATCATTTCCATGGGACTTGTGTACTTTGCAAAGGAATAACATAAGCATGATTATTTTTATCCTCTTCTATTTTGTTTGGACCATGAACATCCATTTCCTTTTCCTTTCTCTGACCTCCTTATTAGTTTTGAGGTTCCTTATCACATCATTAGATGCATGGAAATGATGGTAGATATGAGATCTACCCCTCTCTACCCTCATTTTACTGATATACCCTTTAGGATCACAACTCATGGCAATGTCTACTTTCATTCCATAAATAGCCTTGATCAATAGCTATGCAGGCTAGGATCAATAGCCTTGAGAGAAATAGGCGAGGAGAACAAGGAGAACAAGAAGACAATGATGAAGAAGAAGAGCATGTGTGGGTAACTCAAAGACAACCAGCAGATGAGATAGAAGACCCTGAGGAAAGGAAGTTCATAAGATTGTTGAAAGCAGCACAAGGTCATGGAGGAAAGAGTCACATAGAGTTGCCTATCTATCAGGGGAAGATGGATAGTGAAGAGGTGTTAGGATGGCTTGATGCCTTAGAAAACTATTTTGAGTTTGAAGAGATGGAAGAAGAGAGGAAGGTTAAGTTTGCTAAGACAAAGTTGAGAGGTACAACACTGACATGGTGGACTAGTTTTCAGAATGATAGGATGGCTAGAGGGTTGGCAAAAGTTTCTATATGGGAAAGGATGAAGAGTTTGGTCAAGGAACAATTTTTACCATCGGATATTTGATCCATTTCATGAAAGAATGTTGTTGTGACTTGTGAAATGGATCAATCCTTACATGTATAATACAGATCTAACAAAATAATGTGCAGGAAGGAGGAATGATAGGGTGTACACCGAGATTTCACATTGAAAACTGCATGAAAATGATGCCTAAAGTGTAGCAGCAGGAGATCTACCTTAATGAGGGGCATGTTTTTGAGTTGAAGGTGTTTAGGAATGATGATTTAATGGTGAAAAGTCAAAGAGAAGATTCTGGAAGTGTGTGGAAGTCAATTTTTCAAGAGGCCCTAGTTTTTGGAGCAATTTCGTGAGGGTTTTGTGTTTGAGCATGTTGAGGGTGTCATAGGAGATTAAAACCTAGAAAATACTTGGTTTGGGAACAATTTAAGATACTGTAGAAAGTTTCATGGTCAGGTGATAAGTTTTGAATAGGGTTGCTTTGGAAAAGGGGGCTATTCAGGCCTAGTTTTGGTGGGACAACAGATTTTTGAAAGGTAGGACAGTCTAAATAAAATCCACCCACAAGCCTATACCAGGCTCAAACTACTGAATTTAGGCAACTATGATATGCCTCTACAAGACCCCAAAGTCTCACCTTTTGACAGTGGATGGAAGAACAACCATGGACCAATGTATCACTATCCCCAAGAGGCTTAATTTGCTGATCACACTAGGATTTTGATTACCTAGGCTCACCCCTTCACCCCAAAGCCCTGATTCATATTCATACAGACTAATTACAACCATTTCCATCACTCCTAAGTGCCTCTTTAAGAAAAATCCACACAAAACAAGCAAAACTCACTACATGTTTGGGGTTCTTTAGAAGCAAAGAAGTTGGGACAGTAGGCATGTGTTCCAAAACAAGTGTATCTAAAATTGATATATGTTTTTAATGCCAAAAATGGGTACCCTAAAATGTATTTATCCTGTAAAGATTCATTTTCGTTTGCATGTTACACCGATTTAGTGTTTTAGCACTTACAAGCAAATTTGGTCGTCTAGTGCAAGCAATTTTCGTTCTGCAACTCGTGCAACCAAATGGACTATTCCAACACATTCAAATAGGAATTTTTACGCTAGGCATGTTCCTCTTTCACACCCAAACATGCGGAATCGCTCCAAGCTACGTTCAACCGGATCAATCCCTTAAGGGTCCAAAGGGCAAAATGGATGCAAACTTCAGCATGAGGTTACTCGAAAACCATGATGCTTAGAAAATTATCATATGATCCTATGGGATTATGTTGGGCCCCTCTACAATAACCTATCTCAGTTTTTGTTATCTCGAAGTGGTTTTCCCGTGGTATCCAATTTTCAGTTGATGGAAAAAGTGTCAGATGGAAGCAGTGGAAAGTTGCAAGGTGGTGCAATTTTCGTTCTGCAACTCGTGTGACCATATAGACTGTTCCAACGTGTTAAAATAGGAATTTTTACGCTAGGAATGGTCCTCTTTTGCACCCAAACATGCGGAATCGCTCTGAGCTACGTTCAATCGGATTGATCCCTTAAGGGTCTAAAGGGCAAAATGGCTGTAAACTTCAGCACGAGGTTACTCGGACACCGTGACACTTGGAAACTTCTCATCTGATCCTATGGGATCATGTTGGGCCCCTCTACAATAAACTCTCTCAATTTTTATTATCTTAGAGTGGTTTTCCCATGGTGTTTGGTTTTTAGTTGATGGAAAAAGTGTCAAATGGAAGCAGTGGAAAGTTGCAAGGTGGTGCAATTTTTGTTCTACAACTCGTGTGACCAAATGGACTATTCCAACGCGTTCAAATAGGAATTTTTACGCTAGGAATGGTCCTCTTTTGCACCCAAACACACGGAATCGCTTTGAGCTACGTTCAACCGGATCAATCCCTTAAGGGTCCAAAGGGCAAAATGGGTGCAAACTTGAGCAAGAGGTTACTTGGACACTGTGATGCTTAGAAACTTCTCGTCTAATCCTATAGGATCACGTTGGGCCCCTCTACAATAACCTCTCTCAGTTTTAGTTATCTCAGAGTGGTTTTCCTGTGGTGTCTAGTTTTCAGTTGATAGAAAAAGTGTCAAATGGAAGCAATGGAAAGTTGCAAGGTGATGCAATTTTCATTTTGCAACTCATGCGACCAAATGGACTATTCCAATGCATTCAAATAGGCATGTTTACGCTAGGCATGGTCCTCTTTTGCACCCAAACATGCGGAATCGCTCCGAGCTATGTTCAACCGGATTGATCCCTTAAGGGTCCAAAGGGTAAAATGGGTGCAAACTTCAGCATGAGGTTACTCGCACATCGTGATGCTTAGAAAATTCTTGTCTAATCCTATGGGATCATGTTGGGCCCCTCTACAATAACCTCTCTTAGTTTTTCGTTATCTTGGAGTGGTTTTCCTGTGGTGTTCAGTTTTCAGTTGATAAAAAAAGTGTCAAATGGAAGCAGTGGAAAGTTGCAAGGTGGTGTAATTTTCATTCTGCAACTCATGTGACCAAATGGACTGTTCCAACGCATTCAAATAAGCATGTTTACACTAGGAATGGTCCACTTTCACACCCAAACACGCGAAATCGCTCTGAGCTACGTTCAACCAGATCAATCCCTTAAGGGTTTGAGTGTAGTATGTTGAAATAGGCCATTCCTCCTATTGTTCAGGCTGTGTCTTAGTGATATGGGCCTAATGTAACTTGAATTATGCTAGTTTGAATGGGTCTGTTGAGTGGTTTGGCAATATTTGTATTGCATCAGCTTTTTGCTTACTATTATGCTTTGATAGATTTTTTCCAAGCATCCATAGCTTGTTCGAAAGCACCTGTTTTAGGCTTTTAGCCATAGTAACAAGGAAATGAACTGTTTGATAAAATGCTTTGATAGACATGTATGAAAAATGTGTTAGCATAGACAAGGCAGTGAACTCTTTGAAAAAATGCCTCAAAGAAATGTGGTTTCATGGTGATGGAATGGCATGACGAATGCCATGACAAGCAAATTGCTATGGATTGTCATGGCATTCCATCACCATTAAGACCACATTTCTTTGAGGCTTTTTTTCAAATAGTTTGCTGCCTTTTCTATGCTATTGCTTATTAGTATGCTTTGATAGATTTTTTCCAAGCATCCATGTAGCTTTTTTGGAAGCAACTATTTTAGGCTTTCAACCATAGCAACAAGGAAGCGAACTATTTGATATTCTACCACCATGAGACCACATTTCTTTGACGCATTTTTTTCAAATAGTTCATTCCCTTGTCTATGCTATTGCTTACTATTATGCTTTGATAGATTTTTGCTAAGCATCCATAGCTTGTTCGAAAGCACCTATTTTAAGCTTTTAGCCATAGCAGCAAGGCAATGAACTGTTTGATAAAATGCTTTGATAGACATGTATGAAAAATGTGTTAGCATAGACAAGGCAGTGAACTCTTTGAAAAAATGCCTCAAAGAAATGAAGTCTCATGGTGATGGAATGCCATGACAATCAAATATTTTTGATTGTCATGGCATTCCATCAGGTCATGAGACCTCATTTCTTTGAGGCTTTTTTCAAAGAGTTCACTACCTTGTCTATGATATTGCTTACTATTATGCTTTTGATAGATTCTTTCCAAGCATGCATAGCTTGTACGAAAGCACTTCTTTTAGGCTTTCATCCATAGCAACAAGGCAACACTTGAACTATTTGACAAAATGCTCTTTGGTAGACATGTATCAAAAATGTGGTAGTATAGACAAGGCAGTGAACTGTTTGAAAAAATGCCTCAAAGAAATGTGGTCTCATAGAATGCCATGACAAGCAAATGCAATTGGCAAATGCTTCCTAGTTATTAGTTATGCAATGTGAAGTAATTGCATAACCTTAGGTTGACTTTGTAAAACTATATTGTAATTGAAATTTTGTCATCTATTAGCATCTAGTTATTAGTTATGCAATGTGAAGCAATGCTTTGACTTTTGAAAGATGTGCAATGCAATGTGTAATCACATTATGAATATAAGCTAAGCAAAATTATAAATTAAAGTTCAAAAACATAAAATGTCAAGGTACAATCACCATTATTGATCATTGATTAACTGGTGTGTGAACATTTTTCTGTGAAGCAAACAAGAAAACAGTGGTTCAAAAGTGAGGAATTTGTCTTCTACACCAAATGAGAAATATTCACAATATGTGCTAGGAAGGAATAAGATCGAGTATGCAAGAACCGAGAATTGCAAAATTGGCTTACGCTTGACTTCCAAACACAAATTTTCACACTTTCGATGTTCCAACATAAGCCGTGCATACATGTAATTTGTAAAGTATACACTTGAATACATGTAACTCATATATCTATTGAACCATGAATTTATAATGCAAATATGGACACCATCAATAAAAAAGATTTGTATTAATCAAATAGCCATGTACACATGTACATCAATATATGTCAATAAGTATAAAATATAGTTACAAAAAGCCATATAGGCTTACGAGAATGCCATATAGGCATACAATGTCAAATATATCGAATACAAAATATGTACAAAATTACCATGTAGGCATACAACAAAGGGCTCCACATTCAAAATTCATTTCTCTCCCATGCCTCCGTTCAAATACACTTTTCTTTTCCCTTTCCCCTCATGCACTGGCTGGCTTATAAATCATACTTGTTTATGTTGAGGAGTGCTTTGCTGCTCCTCCTCAGCGCTTAGCTCCCCGGTCAAGTTTCAATCATATAATAAGGAAGTACATTACACATATAGAAATTACATTATAAAATTAATATATTTAACAAATTTAATCACTTACGACATCCCATCCATCACTCTCCCTCGATGAAATATTTCAGTCAAGGCTCAAAGTAATGCTTGAGCCCCGTGATAAAACCATCCGGAATAGGAATTAAACTAATAATCAATAATGGTTTGATTTTTCACTAGGTTCAGTTCATCTATAACAACGAATGTAAAATTTGAAATTCTAGTAATTTGCTCCCATACCTCCCCTATCGAAGCCATCGAATGTATTGTCAGAGAAACACCACATCCATTGTCTCTTTGTTATGTTTGGCGGTGTTTCTCTCACCAACATCTGAAAATACAACAAATTATTCAATCACAAAATAGTTATCAAATTTGAAGTAATGATTTGATTTTGAATGATGTGTAATGCAACGTAACCAACAATATGATTATCAATTTTTTTAAAAGCAATAACTTGGGACAATCACATTGAAAAAAAAGACCCTTTAGGACAAATTTTAAGAAAAAGGCCAAAACACAATGTAAAATATGACAACCAATATGAGAAGAAGAGATGATCTAGTCAAAGGAGCTTTGAGAAGAAGCCAACTGAGTTAAATATGACAAATCCAAGTATCATTGTTGCAAGGAATGGAGTAAGAGCTAAATAAAGATACAACGACAATAAAAAATGATGGAGCTAACTTGTCAAGGGCTTATTCTTCAAAACCCTTATTAAACGCTTGTCATAGTTTAAGATATGCAATAAATGTTTGACAATGGAATTAACCTTTTGAGGATGACAGTGATTAAATTGAGGTCTCCTTTTACCATGAAAAGACTTAATATACTTTCTTTGGCCTATCATTATGATTTTTAAGTTTCCTCACTTGAGTTAAATATAATAGTCAAGTGTTTATACCAAAGATGATAGAGAAAATAATCATGAAAAGGAGAATATTTTGGTGATCAATGACAAGGCAGTGGCACATTTGACAGTTGAAAAAGTAGAGGAATGCATAGTGAACATTATGGTACAACTTATGATATAAATTAAGCCACATGGTTGATGTGCTTTGAATCCTTGCATCTAAAGGAAATTTTCTTAACATAAATACTGCTAGGGAATTTCAACGTTGCTATTGTAGTTGGCATTAAAGTTGGTACTTGCAACATTGAAAATTATCCTTATATAAGAATTCCCTCCATCTTGTTGATTGGCTTGTAACAATCTTGATGGTGGCTGTATGAAATCTAATTATGATTCCTTCTACATTATTAGAGGGTCTTATATCCTTTGATCCACTCTTCTTCTCAATTATCGAATCAAAATCACTAGCTCCATATTCAAAAAAATTCTAACCAACATCTTCACAATTTATCTAGATCATCAAGAATAGTCTTACAAATTGGCTGTCAGCTCAAGTTCATTCTACTTTCATAATACTCTTTATATCCATGGAGTCTTGTCCACCCTTTGATGCCATCAAGTAAGACTAGAACAAAGACTGAGTACATCTCGCTTTAATTATTTGAAAACAATAGCCATATCAAATCCCTTTTTCCCAAGTCCTACTCTCTCAAGGTTAACAATCTCAATCTCACTAATTTAGTGATTACTAAGAAAGGTAATTCCACCAACTCTACCAAAAAATTTACCATATAGGAACAATAAAAGCAGAGGATTTGAAAGGAACTCCATGAAAACCAAGCTCTCTAAATGGTATGTAAAACTCTAGTTCAAAATATTTTAGATGAGGTTGCTCCCATAGCTCTCTTACTCACTTGAAAAATCCTTGAAACTATGTATTGATTTTATTTTTCTTGTTCCTCTCTTGTTGTTCTTCCTTAATTTCATTGGTGCAGGAGCACCTAGGAAGCAATAGAGAGCACACTAGGCAAAATGTGGAAGTATAGAATGAGTTTATGACTTAGATGTATGCCTTCAAGTATTTTTTTGGTTGGAATGATGTTTTCTAATAAGGTCATGTTGACCATGGGTGAGAAACAAAAGGGTTCTAGTCCAAAGTTTAGGAATGGAGGTTTTTGCAAAAACATGCTCCTTTTGTGTTTGAGTGGCCAAGAAGGGCCCATTGGAAAAATGACTATTGAGAAAGCATATTTAAAGGTTTCCTTGACCTTTTGGGTATGTGCAGGATCATGGTATGCCAAAAAGTGGCAATATTTGTAGGGTATGTGGCTGACGACTTTTTTTTCACCCAAAATTAATGAAACGAAAAGGGTTTTTAGAGGAGATTCTCAGCTTTCCAAAAATACAAATTATGATTTAATTTGAATTTAATAAATAATTATTATTCATTTTCTATTAGAATTATGACTAAAGTCCTGATCGATAAGCTGATTGAAAAACATCAATAACTTTCAAACGATATCATATTTTTTGAATCCAAAACATGCGTCACATTCTATGCTTTACATAATATAGGATTAAAAAAATAAAAAATAAATTTCATGAATTTTTGACCAAGTTAAGGTGGTCAGACAGACGAGTTTTTATATTTTCTAAAAGTTGTAATAAAAATTCATAATTAATTATTTTACTTGGAAAAAATTACAAAAATATGCATCACATCCGACATGAGTCCTCTACTTATATCTAAAATCTTATAAAAGATATTATCATTTTATTATGGTTAGGGTGGTCAGACAATCACCTACTTCTTATTTTTCCCCTCAAATTTAAGTACTACTGCATTGAAATTTCAAATTTTCACCAAATAGATTTTTTTTAAATAAACCTAGTATTTTAGAAACAACATTCAATTTTCTACAAATTATATTCTTACATATTTTTGAAATAATATATAGATAACTTATTCAAATATTTACGCCAAGTTGCCTAACACTCCATTTTTCTGAATTTTTTGCAACTTAAGGGCCTGTTCATACCATGATCCTGCACATGCCCTTTGCAAGGTTGAAAGTACGTTTGTACAGATTGTTTTGTTGGAAATTGAAGGAAAATAGTTTTTGAGTGAAATTTTCTATTTTTTGGTCTGAAAGAAGGCTCTAATGGATTAAATCTGGTTCTGTGTTGTGTGTAGGATGTAGAATAAATCTAGTACAAGTTTTTTGTAGCCTTTAGATAGTTCTTTCAATCGTTTTCTTGTCTCTTTGTAAATATTTTGGTTTCTTTGTGCTTGCTGGCCTGAAACAGGAAGTGTTGAGTAAATGGGGTGCTAGAGCACTTTTCCACCGTACAAACCATACGACCTTTTGAAAACAGTGCCTAGACACCATGCTTGTACATATGTTAGTTGGTAGGTTTTGTTTGAGTGCAGGAGTTGCTAGCAAAGTGATGCCCTAGGCGAGCCAGTGCAGGTCCGGCTAGGAAAAACTTGTTCTGCAGGTCACAAATCTTGCAGGAGTGCTGAGTCATTGAGGATTTTCTTCTTGGAGGAGGTAGGGTGGTGTGTTACCTTGTTACTACATGAAGGAGGAGGCTCCATCTGTGCATTTGGTGTGTAAACAAATTGGAAGTTTGCTAACTGTCAAGGGAAGGCTTAAAACCCTAGTTTTTGCTCCATTTCATGTTTGAGCTTTGTACGGACTGTGGAAGGCTGAGACCTCAAGAATCTTTGAGTGTTGTCCATGTGAACCAAGAACCTTGGAAAAAGTGTGGGAAGTCCTTTTGAGATTTGTGATTTCTAACCTATTTTGTAGGTGAAGGAGACCTAATAGGGGCTCAAGGGCTACTAGCCTTTCAAACCCTAGCTAAAGGATTGGCGAGAGTGATGGGAAGTTGAAGTCTTGGAGGTTGTTCAAACACCTTTGGAGGATAGTTTGAAGCCTTTTAAGAATTATCACTACCCCTGCAAGAGTTGATGGAGTGTTGAGGAAGATTGGTCTTTAGTATAGTGTAAAGGCTAAGGAAGAGTTATGGCAATGAACCAAGGTGGACTTGGTGGTTGGATTTTGTGATAGAAGAGGGGTTGGTCAAACAAACCAGGGGAACCTAGTCATGAGTAGGGACCTATAGGTTAGATTGGTGAAGCAAATCACCAAGGAGGTCTTACAAGGAAAGGCCTAGAGCAGGAATCAGTGATTGATTCCTCCAACCCCTCTCCCTATCAAATTGGTATCAGAGCAAGCAAAAGATTTTGGATTGATCTTGTATGTTAGAGATAGAGTCTAGTGGTTCTAGCATCATGGTGAAAAATGCTAAGTTGGCCAAGAGGGTTGAAGAAACAGAGGAAGACAATAGGGTATTGAGAGAGAAGTTAGACCAACTTGAGCAAGCACTGAATGTTATGCGGTTTGATGGAAGAATAACAAAAGAAGAAGAGGTTGCAGAGGAGGATAGAATCCTTGAACCTGAACCTATATTGAAGGAGGATCCCTTCTTGAAAGCATTGAAGGCTTTGAGTGGAAAAGCACTTGAAGGAGTACCACTGTTTAGTGGAAAGATGGAGGCTGATTTAGTTATGGATTGGATAGAGGGAATGGAAAACTATTTTGAGTGTGATAGAGTCACTGAAGCACATAAGGTAAAGGTGGCTAAATCAAGACTAAGAGGTTCTACCTTAATATGGTGGAAATTCATTTAGATAGAGAGGGAGAAGGAAGGAAAGCATCCTATCTCTACTTGGAAGGGAATGGTTGCTAAGGTGAAAGAAGCATACCTTCTTGAAGACTATGAAATTCAGTTGCATAAGAGGAGATAGAGTTTGAGGCAAAGAGATCAGGATGTGAGTTCTTATACTAAGGAGTTTCAAAGACTTTGCATGAGGTCCAATGTCACAGAGGATGAAAGTATCAAGGTGGTAAGGTATCTCAATGGTTTGAAGTGGAACATTCAAGAGGAGATGGTTCTCTTAAGCCCCAAAACAGTGCACCAATGTTATCAATTGGCATTAAATATTGAAGAGAGGAGTAAGAGGAAGCAAGATCAGACTTCTAAGGGTAGAGGCAAAGGTAGAGATCAAAGAGATAAAAGAGGACATCGTGGTGGCTACCAAGGTAGAGGCAATGACCAAAGAAACCAAGGAGAGTCAAAAATCACAAAGCATGGAGGTGAAACATCTACAAGAGTTGGATATAACAGGGGTAGAGGACCTCAAGGAGGTTCAAACAAAGGAAGAGAAGTAGGTAGGCATGCGGCTTTCCTTGTATGTACCTACTCTAGGCCTTTCCTTGTAAAACCTCCTTGGTGCTTTGCTTCACCAATCTAACCTATAGTTCCCTACTCATGACTAGGTGCCCCTGGTTTGTCTGACCAAACCCTCTTCTATCATTCATCAAGATCATACATTGACCTTCTTGCCCCTCCTAAAGTTTGGACCACATCCATTACCTCCACATAAAATTGGACATCCTTGGTCTTCATGGTTCCCACGCCGTGATATGGTTATGCAAATGAAAATGAAGAAAAGTAATCATCTCCTTATCCATTGGCTAGAAGAATGCATGCTTAATGTTTTGATACATGATATCAGCTCTCTCTTCTGCTCTCATGGTTGAATATCAAAATCTAGTATGGTGGGCCTCCAGAGTTCTAGTCACCTTTCTTCCTCTTCCACCAAATGTTGTCCTAATCCACATGTCTACTAACCTAATTGGCTTTGTTTTTGAAAGTTGAAGTTTCTCCCGAGTCACCAATGTAGCTCTCTCTACCTTTCCAAACTCTTTCATTGCTACAGATCATCTTTGGGATTTAGTAATTTGTACCACATGATTGATGTGCTTTGAATCCTTGCAGCTAAGGGGTTTAAAACCTTAGGGGCCTTAGATGAGAAAAAGAAGTAATGTTTTTCTTTTCTTTTTATGTGAGGACCTAGTAGTGAGATAAAAGAGGACTGTATAGAAAAATGAAAAAAGAAGACATAAAAATTAATGGACCATACTATATCACCTACATGCTAGCTAACAAGGACATGAATGTAGTAGATTTAGGTATGATAGGGGTATTGAAAGGTATATTTGAGGAATATATAAGAATGAAGAAGAATTCAATGGATCAAATTAGTGTCAAATGTTTTCCTAAAAGATCTCCCACACCCTATTAGGGAATTTAATCATTTCTAAGCATTTTCATGTCCTATGGGAAAGTTTGAGGAGGCTCCAATAGTTGAGAGTTTAATGAGTACTTATAACTTCTTTCCATGCAATCATGATTAGTTAGAGAACATATAGGGAAACTTGATGAGCTATGCAACAAATGAAGAGAATATAGGGTATTTTGACCTAGTCTTAAGCATCTCCAAGCATCTAGGATATTGAAGGAGTCTTGGCTGATAGATAGGGTCGAGGATAGAAGTTTAATTTTTGGTTACATTGACATCATGTAGGACATCCATAGTCTTATTCTTGGTTACGTTGACATCACAAAAAATTATATAGGATGGAGTATAATGTAGCTCTAACTTTGTCAGTTCCATGTTAAATTTTTATTATATATAGCTTTAAGTGTAGGAATTCTAAGACAAACAATCATGGTAGGACCATTCTTAAAAGATTTCAAATAATAACCTAGTGAACCCATATACTCTTATGACTATATATACACAAATCTAGATTAAACTTAGAATTCATTAACTTTAAGTTCTCTTTATTCTATATTACCTTAGTGAAAGTTTGAGCAAATCTACTCGCACTCGGAGGTGTTTCCTTGAAACCTCCAACAACACCCTATTCAACATCCAAAATCACATATTAAAATACCATTCGTAAAACAATGCTATTAACACATGTAATAAATTTATAATTGTTTACTAACTTTACATACCCCACTGATAGGTGTACTGCAAAAATAAGTAGATTGATCGCGTACCCAGTTCAACACTATGACCCCCAATTTATTAAAAATAATAAAACTAAATTAGTTAATCTACATTTCACAATCAAAATTTAATAAACTAAATTCAATGAACATGTTGAATTTTACCTGATCGCAATACCATATGCATCATGCACGTCACCACCCTCTCCATCCCCATAGATGCATATGGATCAGCTGCGTAGAAGCATATGCATCCTGTGTAGCACCCTCCTGAGGGCCGGAGGGTCATATGAACAAGGGCTCCGCAAGATCGACACACATGGCCTCGAAGGCCACCACTTGAAGACTCCCCTGGATTGCGCTGTACAATGGGGCTAGTGTGGTGGATGACACTCCGAGTCAAGGATGTGATTGCCTGCAAAGTCTCTACATCAGAACTCTCCTTTGCAATTGCAGGCATCACAATCTTCTCACGAGGTGGCCTAGCGAGAGGTCGTCTCCCCTGTCATGTAGGATCCAGCTATGCACCGGGCCTATCCTATGCTGACCCCCCTCCTCTCCCCTGAAACTCCCTCATATCAAAATAATTTAGGATTTGGTTCAATACAAACTCACAGTATAATTTCCTAAGAAAATATTGGGGGACTTCATAGTTATTGCACGATGGGTAATCAAAGACCATATACCATCTGTCATAAAAATGGTTCCTAATCTCTTAGTGGTGGCACCAATGAATAGGAAACCTCTTTGCATTGAGGGTGAGATTTTGATTTGTTCTAGGGTCAGTGAATAGAGAGCACAAATTTCCTTTAGCAATCTTTAAATCTTTTACTTGTTTATATGATAATTTTTCTGCATAATATGCCCTCGATGTTTGCCTCCTATTTTGCCATACAAATATTTGTTGAGTAATTGCATCTACATTTCTTAAAAAATCCTTCAATGAATCTGCTAGATGTATTTTTTCTGTGGTTGAAGAATTTTGATCACTCAACCTACTAATAAGATCCTCAACTTCTTTTCTATTATTTTCAATTTCACTCCTCAAATTTTCTTGAGTGTCAGGAGGGTATTGAGAGAATGGTGGGGGAGGTTGATTTTGTTGTTGAGGCTGATTTGGTTGAGGATTTCCTACAAATTAAAAAAAAACACTCATTTCTAAACTAAAACAAACAAAATCAATTTAAAACTAACAAATTAAAAACAAATACCAAACACTACTTACCTCTTGCATCTCTTCATCGTCGTGGCACCATATTTGTGAAGAAATCCAATTGTTGTTGATGAATTTTGAAGAAATCACCTCTCCAAGAACATGAGCGTGTATAACAGGGTTTTTGGCCACGGGGGGAGCTAAAACACAGAAAAAATGAAATGAGAAATGATATTTGGATTCACTTTTTTTTTTTTTTTTAAAAAGACATAACGTGAATGTGTTATAGCGTGTTTTTTTCTTGTTTGGCCACAAAAGTGAGACCATCTTGGTGCACTTACCCACATTCCTCAAAGAACGATGAATCAAAAGTTTAATGAGGGCATGATGGGCAACAAAGTTGTCCCTTCCCCTTTGGGTTTCATGGGCACTTTGTTTTAAAATATTTAACAAAAAATTTGGGACATTAATAGCTAACCCATGCCTCATATGGCTCAATAACTTAAAATGGTAAGAATGTAAATAGGAGAAGCGTCCCTAATAGGTTAAATACCTGATTATAAATGTAACATATTTTGAATATCGAAAAGGGCAGCGACACTCATTTGCATCCTTGTTTAGAGACCTCCAAGGGTCCATCAGTTGGTACTATAAATTATTCCCTAGCAGAAACAGCATCTGAAGAGAAATTTTCTCCTACTGTAGGAAGCCTAGTTACTTGAACAACAATTCGTTCTTCTATTATAGCCACTATCAAACCCCATACTAAAGTTTCCCCTTCTGAAAGAGTTCTTAAGAATTCACCAATAGCTGCCTTATTGAAAGAATCTAACCTCAGAAAATAGTTTAGCCAACCACAATTACTGAATGCCTGCACTGTTTGAGGATTTTGTGTTAAGATCTCATGAGCTACAGGCTCATGTCTTACCAATTGACCACCCATATTCACAAATTACCTCTGTTGAGATTCCAAAAACTCAAACCTTTTCAAAAACGTTTTTGCTATGTTCTGCTTCTTTTTGCTTCTTTCTATTCTGCTGTCACTTTCTCTTCTTTTCCAAGAATGACTCGAAAGATAGTTACATGTAATGATTATTAGGAACTACTCATATCAAGTAGTTAATATTGTTTAGATAAAACATGCAGCCATATTTGGAAAGTACAAGAAGAATAAAAATATCTTATTAGTTGTGACAGTGACATAAGAAAAGGTTCGAAATGGATTATCCCGCCCCCTACTTAAAAGTTGACATGTGTCCACACATGGGCGAAAGAATAGGCAAAGAATGGGCGATAAAGACTGATATGTACATAACAGTTGTTGAATAAATGAAATAAATAAATAATGTGATTAACAAAAGATATCGCGTACCTTTTAATTAATGCTCGTACGTGCTGAGAAAAATCATAGCACACCATGAAATGATGGCTGGAATAGTAACCATGAATGAGGCGGTACGGCAAGATGGATGACATGGAAGAAAATAGATGAATGACGGTGATGGATGGAAAATGGAGAACATGGCTTCCTTTAAAAGGAAACCTTTATTAGGGGCATGCAACGTGGAATTTAAAGAGATGATGCAGGAGAAAGACCGAAGCCTTTCGCTGCAAGAAGATCAATGGTCATATTTGAAACAAACTACTACATAAATTCATCTTTGGATGTTGGATTATGATACAACCGAAGACAGTGTCCATTAACCAATAGCTTGAATCGAACTGGATCTATTGTATCCAACTACACTGAGCCATTATCAAACACATTTTCTATTTTATAAGGACCAAGCCATTTTATGGTTAGTTTACCTTGATTTTCTTTGTACCTAGAGTCATAGAGCAATGCCCAATCACCGGCAGAGAATTACTTAGTTTGAATATGATTGTCATGCCATTTATTTCTTTGCTATTGGATAGTTTTAGTATGTTGCAGAGCAACTTTCCTTAGCTCATCCAATGCATTCAGCTGTAGGAGGGGTTCCTTTTGAGCCTTAGAAATATCAATGTTAAGTTGGAGAGCAGTTCTTAAGGTCTTATGCTCAAATTCAATTGGCAACATCACAGTCTTACCATAGAGTAACTCAAAAGGAGTAAACCCTGTATTTTTTTTCCATGTTGTCCTATAGGCCCAGACTGCTTCAGGAAGGTGGCTGCTCCAATCCTTCTTGTTGAATTGGACTGTCCTTGTAAGGATTGCCTCAATTTCTCTGTTGGTAACCTCTGCCTGACCATTGGCTTGAGGGTGATAGGGGCTAGACTTTCTATGTTTGATCTTGTAATCATTCATCAATGCAGTGATTAAGTTGGATGTAGACTGAGCTCCTTGATAAGTAACAAGTTCCCTTAGGACTCCAAACTTTGTAAAAATCTGCTCATACAGGAACTCAACAACTTTATTGTCACGTGCATGTGTCATTGCTTTCACTTCCACCCACTTGGTTACATAATTAGTACACACTAGAATGCATGATTTCCCATTGGATGAAGGATCAATAGGCCCAACAAAATCCATGCCCCATTTGTCAAATGGACTGACTACCACTTGTGTATGCACGGGCATTTCATCAAACCTTGTTGGTCTCCCCATACGTTGACATCTGTCACATTTCTTAGTGTAGGTTGCTACATTTTTCTATAGTGTAGGCTGATAGTATCCTATATTAAGCACTTTCATAACTATTCTCTTAGCTACAAAGTGCCCTCCACATGGCTCATCATGATAGGTATGCAAAATGTCATAGGTCTCATCTTCCCTCACACATCTTCTCACGACTTGGTCAAGTCCTGTATAAAATAAATAGTCTGTAATCCATGAAAAATTAAAACTTTTATCAACCAACAATTGTCTTTCCTTTGGTGAGAAGTGTGCTGGAATTTTGTTGGCTGCTAAATAATTTGCAATATCTGCATACCATGGGGTTTGAGCAGCAATAAAAAACAAATGTTCATCAAGGAAGCTATCATCAATTACCTTAGGAGTGTTAGGTGTAGGTGTTTGAAGTCTTGACAAGAAATCAACCACCACATTAGCTCGGCCTGGCTTATCAATAACTATGATATCAAATTCCTGCAACAATAGGAGCCATCTTGCTAATCTGCCAGATATGGAAGGCTTATTCATGAGGTACTTTATTGCTACATGATCTGTATGAACAAATATTTGGTAACTAGTGATATAATGTCGAAACTTGTTCAGGGCATACACGATTGCTAGCAATTCTTTCTCTGTGAGAATATAGTTTAATTCAGGTCCTTGAAAGTTTTTGCTAATAAAATATATGGCAAGCTTAATAGAATTCTCTTTTTGTCCTAAAACTGCCCCTATGGCATAATCAGAAGATCTATGTGTATATGAAATGGTAGACTCCACTTCGGTCTTTGAAGAACAGGTGCCTGAGTAAGTAAGTTCTTAAGCTACAGGAAAGATTTGTCACAGGCCTCAATCCAAGTAAATTCATAATCCTTAGTCAATAAGGCATATAGTGGACCGGCTATCTTGCTGAAATATTTGATGAATCTTCTTTAATATCCAGCATGTCCCAGGAAGCTTCTAACATCCTTTTGTTTCATAGGTGTTGGAAAAATTAGAATAACTTCTATTTTTGCAAGATCAACCTAAATTCCTGCTTGAGAGACATGATGGCCTAAAACAATTCCTTCTTGCATCATCATAACTTAGCATTTCTCACTATTCAAAGACAAATTTTGCTCCTGACATCTTTTCAACACTTTTTCCAAATTGGCTAATGCTTCATCATAAGTAACTCCATAAGTAGTGAAGTCATCCATGTAGATCTCCATAGAATCATGAGAAATGCCAGCAAACATATTTATCACTACCCTTTGAAATGTTGCAAGTGCATTACACAGTCCAAAAGGTAAAACAGAGTAGGCAAAAGTACCCCATGGACTGGTAAAAGTTGTTTTGTCTTGATCTTCATAGGTGATTCTAATTTGATTATAGCCACTATATCCTTCCAAAAAGGAGAAATACTTTTTCCCGGACAATGAGTCTAGTACTTGGTTAACAAATGGTAGTGGAAAATGATCATTTTTAGTTGTGTTCAGCTCCCTGTAGTCTACACAAACTCTCCATGTTCCACCTTTTTTAGGGACAATGACCAGTGGAGATACCCATTGACTGTCTGAAATTGGGTAGATGAAACTAGCATCAAGCAATTTTTGAAGCTTTGTTTTAACTATTTCCCAAGTGCTGGATTTATCCTTCTTTGAGGCAGCCTAACGGGTGAACAATCTTCCTTAATATAGATCCTATGAATAGAGAGCTGGGGATCTATTCCCTTCATATCCCCATAGTCCCATGCAAAAGCTTTGTGTTGATCTTGTAGCATTGTGACTAGGGTAGCTTGTTGAGATTGATTTAGCTTATTATTGATGTTTAGACAGCGACCTGAAGACACTTCTACTTGTTTGGTAAGATCATTCATGGAAGCTGCTGATAAAGGCAGTGTTTTTATTTCATGTGGAAGCAAGTTATGATAAACTGTAGGAGATTCAGGTGACAGGCTCTTAGAATTCAGTTGCTGCAGGAAACACTGCTAAAGACAGCTATCTGCAGGAGATGGGCTACTTGGATCAGGGTTGGACTGCAAAATGTGTAGAAGCAGGTCATCCTCACTCTAAAGCTGTGGAAACGGATTAGTTTGCAGTATCATTAGGTCAACCAGTGAATTGACTTCTTCAGTTTCCTCTCCCAAATCTGACCAAATTAGTCAAGACAAGTATGGCTGAGGCTGGGCAGGTGGATATAAAGCCAATTTCTTTCTTGAATGACCATCAGAAATTGTCATATCTCCTAAACGACATCCTATAAAAGCATCATCCGTGGCTAACCATGGTCTACCTAGGATAATAGGATATCCTCCCAAAGTTGCCTTAGTGGAAAATATGGTGAAGTATGTTGGGTATTCCCAATATTCAAGGATGACAATAACATCTTCTACCATTCTATCAGATTTTACTGTGGAACTATCAGCAAGCTGCAGGATGGTAGGTGTAGACCGAATGTTTAAGATATTCAAATACTCCATTGTATTCTTAGTCATTACATTGATGGTTGCACCAAGGTCAATCAAAACATTCTTTACTACTTGGCCATTAATATTTATTTGTACCACATGACTCCTAGGGTCAGTATATTTTGGAATGACTATCTTCCCCAACATAATATCTGCTAATTGTCTTAAAACATGGATAGTTTTGGGATCCTTTTTCTTTCTTCCTGGTTTCTTTAAACATGCCTCCTTAATGGATTTTCCATAAATTGAGACATATTTAATGGCTTGAAAGAGGGGGATTTGAATGTGTACATTCTTTAGCTGATCCAAAATATCAAAGGTAGGCTCTTCCATAGAATTTGATGTAGTAATTTGCAATCTCTGAGAAAAAGGTAGCTTAGCTTGATGCGGCAAGACAACCTCCTTAGAGACAGTATTTGACATAGGTATATATGTTCTTGCAAGATCAATCGGTTGTTCAGAGGCAGAGTCTAAAATCTCTGTAATGGCAGGCGAGTGTGGAGCATGGAGAGTGGTTCCAAATCTGAGATGAATATCATGAATATTCAGGGCATAAGTTGGATACTGATTGGATTTTGCAAAATACATAGGCTATTGTTGCTACTGCTTGTTATTATTAGGATTTGGTAATGGTTGAGCAGGCATAGGAATTTGTTTTGGAGGGCTAGTATTTGCTGTAGGTGTTGCAAGAGGTGGCATGAGAGCCAGAGGTTGTGGCTATTGAAGCTGCATGGAGGCAGGGGATTGGTTCTGCCATTGTTGTGGACTTCTCCATTGAGGGTTTTGCTACCAGTTACCTGGGGGTGGAGTCCATTGTCCTTGTGGCTGCTGCCAACTTCCTTGAGGAGATTGCCATTGAGGACTCTGATAGCTAGGCCAATGAGGTTGAGAAGTATTCCAAGGTGGTGATGGGCCATATGTAGGTTGCCATTGGTTATTGTAATTAGAATAAGGATTACCAAAAGTCGAAGGATCTTGAGGCATACCTTGTCTTTGAGCCCATGGTCACCTTTGTGCGACGAAGAATACTTGGTCATCATCACTCTCTACCATCTTAAAGTTAGTAGGTAACTGCTTAGCCTCTAGGTTAGCCACCATCTTACATCTGCAGTCCTGTTTCTTTTGTCTACAGTGTGGACATAACTCAGCCAAGATCGCTTCAGCTTCCTCATGTTTCTTCCTAGCTTGCATAGTATCCAACTGTGTAGCCATGTTGTTTATGATATCCTGCTTGAAATCAGAGAGCAAATTTGTGATCTTCATCCGTGAAACTCCATTAATAGAAGACTTTCCCACTGTGGCCTGATGACCTCTACCCTTCTTAACAATTGCTCGAGAGTAGTTGATACATATTTTCTTGATATCATCCCAAGGTAGTTGGGTTATATCATCTCCTCCCATTAGGTTCAGGGCATCTATACAGGTATCACTGATTCCCCTTAGAAAAAGTAGTTTTTGAGATTCTTCATTGAGAGTATGGTCTAAATTCTTTTTCAAGGAAAACAAGAATCTTGAGATATAGTCTTTCAGACTTTCATCCTCCTTTTGTTAAATTCTAAATATATCATCTCCCTTACTACCACTCTTACAATATTTTTTGTATTTCTTAAGAAGTTTTGTTTGCATGACTTCCCAACTATTAACAACACCTCTTCCCAAACTCATAAACCATCTAAGATCTCCTTCCTTCAAAGTAGAAGGAAACAACTTCAGCCTGTGAGCATCTGAAGTGTAATCATAGTTGCGACAGAGGATGTCAAACTCAAACAAGAAAGTGTCTGGGTCCTCTGTAACTAGTCCATAGAACTTGGGAAGCAATGAAGAAGGAATATTTTTAAGGTTATCATTATCTTGCTAAGCAATGATGGGGAGCTTAAAAGCAGGAGGTTGATTAGGTGGATTTCGTGCCATATTTGCTTGATGGAGTATCAGAGCAAATGGATTTTCTTCAGGTTCTTCGTCAACTAGGTCAAATGGCAATTCAACAAACAGGTTTTCAGCAAATGGATTGATATCTTGGTATCCTTCTTCCTCAAATAAATTATAAGTTGGTTCAGGATTGTTATCAATGAATGGAAGGTCAGGGAGGAATCTTCCCAGAGCGTCTCTTCTTCTATGCATGCAATAGAATGAATGGTGAATTGAAGGAATTTTGAAAATGCTTGAATAACAGACTAAACTACTACTAACAATGACTTATGATAGGTTCTTAGCTTGACACAATCCCCTACAACAGCACCAAAAATGGTCACGCCCACAAAAGGATATAAAAGTCATGGAAAATCCTAACCTAAGAATTGGACATTCCAACAGGCGACTAACATCTTCTTATGGTTGTTCATTTACTTTGTCAAACTAGGGAACGTATACTTGAAATGGAGTGGCACTGTATGTGCACTAAGAACCAATTTCAGTCACGATTTACCAAAAATAAATGTGTGAAAGGAATTCTACTTATGCTACAGGAATGTAATGTGAAGCCTTCTAAACTTAATCAAAGAAGAAACCATTACAACTATAACTGAGAAACAAACTATGAACATGCCTTATGTTGCAGGAACAAACACAGGGATGGATTCCTGATGCTGGAGGAACAATATAAGACTGAGTTTGCACTAAAAATTCAAAAACAAAATCTAACTTATAATAAAAAATAAATAAAAGACTAACTAACTAACTACAGATACTTACTAAGTGGGCCCCCTTAGCAAGCATCAACTAATTATGCAAGAATTGAACTCAGAACTTCATCAGCTTTTATTCATAAACTCGGAATGATATACATTGTTCTGCTCATATGAAAACTAACACAAAACTCTATCTATTATCATAATACTAACTCTTACATATTCTACTTCTTATTATCATTTATTCATAAACTCGAAATGATATACATTGTTCTGCTCATATGAAAACTAACACAAAACTCTATCTATTATCATAATACTAACTCTTACATATTCTACTTCTTATTATCATACTAACTCTTACATGTTATGCTTTCCCACTTGCACAGGAGGAGCACTTATTTAAACCAAAAAAGCAACTAACTACCTAACTAAACAGAGAAAGATGTGGACATAAATGAATCCTGAAACTGAGGAACAAACTTCTCATAAATAAAAACATATCCGTTCAACACGATCTAGAGAATTTAGCATTCCACTATTTCCAGATTAATGATCATTTAAGTTTCTTCTCAACGACCCGGACAGAGAGTCTTCGCTGCAACAATTTCCTTGACACTTTGCTGCAAATGGAATTTACTGCAACGCCGAAGTCTATTGTGCTTGACTCATTCATGCTCCCTTCAACAACCTGCGATGCACAAGGTGACAGAGGCAAAAGAAATCATTCGTGGAAAACAATACGATACATTCATTAATCACATATTAAATCTATCCCATTATTCAAAAACCATATGCATTATATCAGTCACTCGGGAAGTCAAAATAGGGTAATTAATAAGACACATGGAGATGTTAGGCTGCAGGAATGTAGGAATGTATTGCTACATGATACTACCCATTTTAGATAAAAATTCTTTAATAAAAGAGTTAAAAATATCCATTTGCAGTAAAAGTAGAGATATTAAAAAAACATCATGATACTCAAATTATGAGCATATCCTAAGCTCATCAGTGGAATTGAGTATGATCATTCCTCTATTGTTCATGATTATCCTCATGAAGAAGACATAGAATCATTTGCTGCAAATGAGAAATCTACTAATAATGATGGGAATGCATGTTTGTTTAAGAAGGAACAAATGTCTTCTTGTGAAGAGTTTTTAGAATGTGAGTCAAAGATGTTAACTATAGTGGATGTGAATGAAGTTTAAAATCTATCTGTATGCTCTTCTAGTGATTGTAATGATTTTGAATATATTGATGATATATGGAATATTTAGACCTTCATGCTAAGGAGGCAGAAGCTTTATGACAGTAATGAATGTAATGGAAAATCCCTTATTTGATGAGCATCCAACTTCACTAGAAATGAGAAATGATGATCCTTATTGGTGTAGAGATAATCCACTCTTTGCTGAGAATTCTGATGATGCATCTGATACAGGGTTAGAATGTGGCCTTAAGCAAACAAAGCAACACATTGATGTGCTCCTTGAGGGAATTTCCCATGAATGTTTTACATTTGATACAAATGTTGTATACAAGGTTGTGTGTCATGATTCCAACTACTTAGAAGAGTATGAACTCTTTTAGTTCCTAGTTCAGTTGGGAGGTATTTTGATTGAGCATGACAATAAGATGAAGAACAAGGAATTTTATTTTCAGTATGAATATATTTCATGTGATGAATATAACACATATGTGTCATGTGATGATGAAATTTTTTAGTTTATGCCTAGTTATACAATGAAAAATGACAAAGATTACACTGGAAATGGTATGCTCAAAAAAGTTGTGAGAAATGTTAGTGGAAATGTTTGTAATTAGGTAGATTTCAGTGGTAAGCACATATTTTTGCTTGCTATATGAGGGCTATACTTGTTGTAGTGGTATAGTAGAGGTAAATATGGATTGGAGGAAATCAGTTCCTTCAACAAATTAGTTTTTGACAGGGGCAAGTGTATTCCCTAAGTTCGATGGCTTGGGGCCATCGAGTGAAGTTGCACATTGAAAAACTTGTGCCTCATAAGAAGGTTTAAAACATGATGGAGATTGAATCTTTTGTTTTAGGTTTCGTAACCTATGTTTAAATATTGTACATATGTTGGTTGTCTTGGTTTTGTCTTCTGTGCTTGGTTTGCTTCACCCATGATTCTAGGATCTCACCATGCCTGTGAGAGGCATGTGTCCCCAACTGGAGCCACTAATGGAACCCCTCAAAAAATTATTTGGTTCCATTTAAATATTTTGCATAATTTGGCTTGGACCCTTGTTTTAGACCTAGGGTTATGATCCTCATCACTATTTTAGAGTTTGTGTTTCCAAAACCATTCCAAATTTACCATTTGAGTATGAAAATCCTAGTTGGCATTCTATTTTGCTGTTGACCTTCTAATGCAAGTTCACAGTCATTCAAGTCACCACTTATGCCATTGGAATCATTACTTTCATTGGCCCCCTGAGTTTAGGTTTTTTGGTCACTAATGCTTTTTCAATGCTTAAATATTCCTGTGGTCAGGCTTGATTTTCATTTTAATGACTTAAAGTATTAATTCTTAATTCCTAAGGGTCAAGTTCCTGTCAACCTATTAGTTTCCCTCTTTTAATGTTAACATTTGTCGCATGTGCAAAAATTAGGTTCAACGACAACCGTTAGATCATTGCGAGCTGATCACCACCATTCCCTGCATGCTCGAGCCCTTTTATAGTATATTATTTTAATCGTACAGGTTGGTGGGTGGTTGCCATGTGTCATGTCAGGTAGTGGGACCATTGTTTCCAAAAGGTCAGTAGGAATAGTTTTGAGAAAGATCAATGATAGGCACCGCAACACATGTTTTCATCAGGACTGTTCCTCACATGCATGTTTGTTTTTATTGCCTATTATTTTATTCTCACGGGCTCACGGGCTTAAGCCATGTGTCCTATACATTGGTGGGTCTGATGTCTTTGTTAAGGCATACAGGCAGTTTTGAAAGGAAAATCAATGGTCGTTGTTAAACAATGTGGTTGCATGCTGGTTTTTCCCCACGCACTTGTTTGTTTTCTTTCTTCATTAAAATGATCAAATGGGTTAGCGGGCAAGGTGTGACCTGTGCTCCAAGGAGGGACCCACCAGGCTATGGGGATGGTGTATATTTTATGAGAATAAAGATCAACAATCGATGATAGGTGACATGGATCAATCCTAACCACTCTCCACCATCACATGAGTGGGCCCCTTGTACCTTTCGTTTCTCAATGGGAGAGTGGGCGATTTCCATGTGGAACATTTGAAAGGCTCTGATGGACTCTAGTGGAGTTAAAGTACTACTAAATTTGGTTGAGACAGTGTTATGATAGAAACGACGCTATATTTGAACTTATTCTTTTGGCACGTGTTCGAGATTTCAGCCGTCAATTTTTTCAGATGCTGGTATATGTGGGAAGGTGAAAATAAAGCAAGGAAGGGTATAGATCGATATTCTAAAATTGAGTCAAGATCACTCCCCGCTATCATGCTGTGATGAAATGCAAGTGTATTAATTCCCACATGTGAGTGGCTAACTATGACACGACAGGCTTTATTTAATGCTAAGTATGTGGTTAAATGTGCATAAAGAGTGGATGTATATATACTTGGGATTTCTAATTAGTAAAAGGAATTAATCACATACAATTAAGCTCTTTCATGATTAATTACTCTAATGGTAACTATCTGTTGATTTTTTTTAAAGTGTGATCAACGACTGAGATTTAAAAATCATGCGGCCTATTGTCAACTCATTCACATAAGATTTTCTTGAGTATTAATGGTTGGCATGCTTACATGGCTCAATATAATGAGGATCGATGGCCATATTTTCATTCAGAGTTTGCATTCAAAGATTGAAAATTAAGCTAAGTCTAAGAGCAGGTTGACGAGGAATTTCAAAGGTATTGTGATAAACCTTTCCCTAGGTAAGTAGCTATTTTTACTTTCTCTTCTCAATTATGGTTATAAAAATTTGTGGGTTTTAGAATCCTAGAATGGTGTGGGTTATTTTTTGCAAATTAGGAGTCTTCTTGTTCTTGTTCTGGTCATCGTAAAAATAAGTAAGTCAAGCGAGTCTGTTAAGCCAATCTGAAGGTCCAAGAGATTCAATTTTCTTGAATCCAAGGACAATTCTCTTGAAGATAAAGTTGAAACATAGGGAGCTCCTAAAACACCAAAGGGTAGAAGGGCACATAGGAAAATCAAGAAGTATGGTGTAAGGAGTAATTACTACCTGAGAAGCTGGACCATTTCAAAAGAATTGGTCAAGTTTAAGGGGAAGGAGTTGGTTGAGTTTGAGAAGAAAGAAAAGAAAATAAATAAGTATCGTAAGGCTTGTAACAAAGGATTTTGGCACTCTAATCCTTTCGAACACTTCTAGGGTTTTTCACCTAAAAGGAGAAAGAAGGGCCAAAATGGGCAATTGTCATACTCAAAACTAATGCAAGAGTAGATGTAATATAGATGAAGTATGTCAATGTAATGATATAAGTGCAATAGACTAAAAAATTAAATGAGTTACTAATGTAAAACCTAAGAAATGTAACTTGTTTGAAAACACATTATGATATGCAAAACCACCTAAAAATGAAGGCAAATTGTAACAAAAATTGATGAAACTGAATGTGTGCACATGAGAAATGGTTGGATACTGGAAATGACCTTTGAAATGCTATTGATGCTGAAATTTTGATTTACTGGGACTCATTCGCTATTCTGGGTGAATTAGTCCCAGCTTTGGGAAACTGTTCCAGAGCCCATTTCAGACAAATGGGTATCCAAAAATGTAGAAAACCCTGTTCAAGCCTAGCAGTGGGACTCATTTTCCACTAATGGTGAATGAGTCCACTTCTGAATTTTTGAAGATTCAAAAGTGAAAACAGTAGCTTTCGGTCTACACTTCAGTTCTTGACACGTGTCTGCCTCCGAAAGTCTATTTTTTAGCACTGTAGCTGACTTTTAGTGGATATCTTGAGTTGGTCAAAAATGAGATGTCTTCAAAAACTTTTCAACTCAATCCTTAATTATTTTCAAGTCTTCAAGATGCCTAAATCTACAAACACACAAGACTTGAGAAAGATAAATTTTGAATGTTAGGGCATGGGGGTTTGCCTTGGTCAAACCCCTTTTAGGTAATTAAACCAAATGAAAAATCAATATGAAGCATGAAAATGAAATAATGAAATTAGTACCTTTCTGTGATGATTGATTTTGGATTGTTGCAACAATAGATGAAAAATCTTCCCTTGGATGTCTGAAAAATGTTATCTCGTTGACTTGAAGTGATAAAACCTTAGCTTGCTTGAGAAGAATAATGAATGATGGAGGAAGAATGAATGAGTTAATGACGAATTAGGGTTTAGAGACTTGTATTTATAGGAAATTCACTTTATTTTCATGTTAATTGGATCCATAAGGCTGACATGAAAGAATAATAAACTTAAATTCTAATTTTTCCCGCTTAAACCCCAAAAATGGCTCAAATGCGACTCATTCACCATCAAGGGTGAATGGGTCCCACTTGGATGGGACTAACTCGCCCCTAATGGTTAATGGGTCCCAAAGGGGCCATTTTGCTAGTTGGAATGTCGGGAGATAAGAAAATCAAGTTTATATGATGACTTAGTCAGTTATTTGATCAAATCAAGCTTCGAGATGCACAATATGGGGTCATAGGGGCCTATTAATGATGATGTAAAGGTCAATTAGGGCTTTGGACACAAAATTCAATGTGAAAGTGTGATTAAATACACTTTACAACACTAAAATGAGGTCCACTTAGCCTAGATAGGCACAACATCCAATGTGAATGTGTAAATCACATTACAACACTAGATAAAAGTTAATTTTAATTCACAAGCCTTCTAGATTGATGTGATAATGAAATTAAATATATTTTACAATGTTTAATTAAGGGAAAATGGGTTCATTAAGTCTACAGAGGTGTGAAACACTTTACAACACCTTTACATGAAATTGATAAATGCATTTTATTCAATTTGCAAGGGTCCAAGATCTAGTGTGGATGTATAAAACACCTCATAACACTAAATCAAGGCCTCATTAAGGCCAATTTATCATTAGTTATTACCAAATAAAGTAAGAAATACTTTTTTCTACAATACAAGGCTTTACCTAGGGAGACATAATTCTCCTGTCGAGCTTTCTAATAGCCCTTCATATAGTGGAGGTGACATTGATCCATAGTATGACCATTATCTCCTTTCTCTGGTGCCTTATGAAGACTCTGACAAGGAAGTGGTGATAGTTCCAACAGCTCCATCACAAATAAGGTGTTGGCAAGCATACTCTGATGTTGATGACTCAAAGTAGCATTTTCTCCCCCTTTTGATTTTGGTGACATCATAGCCACCACATTAGGATCGTCCTCTTCAACATGTTTGTGGTTTTTTGTTTTTGTGTGTTGATGTGGAAATCTTTCAGGATAGTGTGTTGGAGAAGTGTTAGTCTTCCTAACTTTTATGGCAAGTATTCTTTTTCTAGGTGGTATACAAATTTTTGCTCTTGCTATGAATGGAGAAGCTTCTTTGGTCAACAAGGACAAGGTGATTTGATGCTATTGCAGTAACAAACTATGCCTTTTAGAAGGTTGGCTAGTCTTCATTCAAATGATGTGGAGTTTTTTCTTTTACTCTTCCATACTCTGTAATGATTACATGTAACTAACTGAGGAACATCTCAAACTCTAGTGCAAATAGTCTTCAAATAAAATGAAATGTAACTATAATTCAGTGTGATGCTTGTTGCTCCCTTTTTATATAAAAGGGATTTTAGGGCTCATTACAGAGGGTTCAAATTTGAGGTCCAAAATGATCTAGATGAAAAGCTAAGCTCAAAGAGAAGCATATGGTAAAAGATTAATGAATAGTTCAGTAAGGAGTCTAGGATATGAGTCTTATATGTAATGATCTTAAAACAATATTTCAATGGAGACAGTAATAGCATAAAGTATTAGTTTTGGAACACATTCTCTCTTATGTAATTTTCTCTCAAATTATGAATGGAATGATCAATGATTCTTTCTCATTTATCTTCAACTGTTTTAATTGAATGTGTGGTTTTATTTTTGCTTCAATTCAAAGAATTGATTAAAATGTTGAAGTGAGGTCATAGGTTTGTGAGAAAAAAGAATCATATTAATAAGTAGGTGTTTCGTAGGCATAATGAATTGAATACTGCAATGTAGTATGTTAATAGCTTACAAATTACTGGGTTAAATTGCTAATGAATTACTGATTTTTGCAAATATGACTCTATTATCCCATAGATAAGACACAGGTCTTTGCATTTGGTTGTCTTTATAATACGTGAGTTGGCAATGCACCTAACCTAGGGCTTGGGATGAGAACAAAGAATTAATTATAAAATTTAAATTACAACATACAAATCTAAAGTACCCTTTTATTGCTTGCAATAGATGATAATAAGTTGAAGGTCAGTCAAATCTTTAATAACTATTGTCTATTTGTAGTTATGGGAATTTATCTATATATAGAAATGTTCTTGATCAAGTGAATATTACATGAACATATATAGGATTACCCTCCTGGGTTTAACAGAGTCTGAAGTGAAGAAGTAAAGGGCATACGAATTCTTACTTATGTGTTGGCCAATCCTTACCTATACCAATAATTGAATTCTGGAAAGTTCGTAGGTATATGGTAAAAATAAGTTTGGTTCATAAAAAATAACCAACAAAGTATTTTACTAATTTAAGAATAATTCCTTGTAGAGTCGATATGTATGCTTTTGAAGGGACTGGAATGGTTGTGCTATTTGAAGTTGTGACTGATCAAAAGCAAATATTTATTTTTGTGTTGGGTCTTACATTTTATTAATATGGTTTATTGCAATTTTGTGCTATTAAGTTGCTTTTCACTTGGAAGTAGGACTAGTGGTCCATCATTACATGGATTTTTGGAAAGCATTTTCTAATTGATTTAGTTTGGGTTCTATCATGCAAATATCTTTTGTTTTCATTAGGTTTGATGATAAATTCTTTACATGTGATTGTCAAAAGAAATTTGAATGAAGGCTATTTTTCTTTTCCTATGAGGTTCTTGTCAGTGTCTTTAACAAATATACTCGCTTTTGCATGTGCCTAATTTTTTAGATTTTATCTCACTTGTGGGAAATATCATTTATTTTACCCTAGTTTTTTAGGTTGTAATTGTTATTTTTGTCAAAATGATTTCATCTAAAAAAATAAAAATTCTTTTTAGGTATGATATAAACCCTTCAATATGGGTACTTGTTTTCTATCCTGGGGTTTGACAATGGATTTATATCAAATATAGTTTAGTTCTTCATTGTCAACAATTACACTATATGTCTTGTATGCATCATTACAATTATTTCATACACAACCAACCATCTTATTGATAAGGAAGAAGTCTAGGAAGCTTTCATATTTTATTGAGTGCACTATCTTGATTGTTTGATTTCTTTTGCAATAACAGTCATGAAAAGATTATGTTTATCAACCACTTGACACCAAGAAGTGTCCCATAACAAAGTGCTATTGAACTAATTATGCTTATCCCACATCTAATTTTTTTTGGTGAATGCCTAATTTTTATTTATACATTTTTTTAATTTAGAATAATGTTTCTTGAAATGTTCTTGCAATGCATGAGTTTCCCTATAAGTTTTCTTGAGAGCATTTTATTTGGTGGATGAAATGAAATGCACTTGAAGAAACATATTATTTGGAAAATAATAAACTAGTAGATACTTGGTGCAAAGTAGAAAAAATCTAGGAAATTACATGGAACTCGCTACAAAATCATTATATTTTCATTGCCTGATTGGTTAAGAACACGGTACAAAAGAAACAACACATATTACACAAAGCATTATCCTAGTTTAGTTGTTATAAAGAAATATTGATTTTTCATTTTTGGAAACTCTTATATAGGAGACCATTGAGTAATATAAGTGTTGGTAAGTTATAACATCAAGATATTCTTTTAAAAAACTGAAAGGTCATTTAAAATTTCCAAGCAATATTGGAGGGATTGATAGCTAGTTTGGTTTTTCTTTTTTGTACTTATATCTTTTTGTAAGTGAGAAAGAGACGATGCAAAAAAGAATTTAATTATTTTCCTATAAATGAGTTATTTCAATTCATTGTATATCAAAGTAATTTTCCATCTATGTTAGATTATAGTTTGTTAGAATTTGAAAGTTAATGAAATCCAAGTTAGTGGATATATTGCACTTTATGTATTCACTTGGCTTACTTAAGCCTACTTAGGTGTCTTATTGACTCATTCTCATTGAGGTGTCATCTCATTGACTCTTTCTCATTGAGGTGGCAATGTTGATAGGTGTCTTGAGAGGTGTCAACTTACTTTTGACACCTCTTCCTTCATTTGTCGTAGGCAACTTGCCACCACTCGTGTGAGGAGTCCTATCCTTATTTTGTGGAGGTTGGTTGCCTCCCTCACTTCTATATATACACATTATTTGTCTAATATAATTGAGTCAACTAAATACAATAATACATATTGTTCATTTGTGATTGTCTTTTATCTCTTAGATTCTTCTACTTCTAATATGATATCAAAACATGACGGAGATATTTTCGAGCCAAAAGTGATCAATTCAATTGTATCTCAATTGTATTTTGTTTGGTTGATTTGTCCCAGCATGTAAATAATCTGTAGGAAATCTCAAATCACCGATTGATTCGACCCGACCCCTGTTACATTTTGGCGTTTGGCATTTTGAAGAGGAAAGGCGCCCTGCGCAGTTGAGATTCATTGCAAATCTCACGCAGCATTGCGAAGAACCACGGTTGTGTTGAGTTTAGTAGAGGCAAAGACCCTCTGTCATCGGCCCCCATTCGTGTCCCGTGCCAGTAGAAGATAGCTCGCGTGGTCACTAGCAAGGCGTCACGACTGAGAAAGTGCAAGGCTCAAAGACGCAACGACCGGAAGTTTGGTGGGTGCCACATTTTAACGTTGGCGGAGCTGGAATTTGGAGGGTATTGGAGGTGCCTTATTAATCTGCAGGTCGTGGTATTCTTGCAAGTCACGCCATTTACAAGCCTATGACACATTCTCTTGTCGTTGGGAGACATACCACGACCATCTTTTCTAGCGATCTTAGCCATGCAAATTTGTCACCTAGTCCACACACCAACTTGCCCTTAGTGCCCAAACACTCAATGGATAATGACTCTGTAGTTGTTGGTAGCCATTGGAGCTTGACAAAGCCAAAGAAATTTGATAGACAGTCAGATCTTCACGCCTCCCTCATGCCCATCGACCTGGTCAAGACTCCATCGCAGGCCTGTCACCCTTAGCTAGTCGATCACGGCTGCTGAAATCAACGCCTCCCAGCACTGCTATGTTCCTTTCCACAGTCCCTGCAGCTTTTTCTTGGTCGTTGCCTCCATCGACCTGCATTAACTGA
This sequence comes from Sequoia sempervirens, assembly GCA_007258455.2. Classification (NCBI taxonomy): domain Eukaryota; kingdom Viridiplantae; phylum Streptophyta; class Pinopsida; order Cupressales; family Cupressaceae; genus Sequoia; species Sequoia sempervirens. Next base: position 65,671,696 of record VDFB02000363.1, read on the forward strand.
TTTGTAAAGCCGTCTCTATATTGTTGATTCTCTTCTTTTATCAGCACACTTTCTCCAATAAAATCTACAGCTTATTTACATTTTTGTTTATTAAATGCTCGACCTAGAATCTGGCGACTTCACTTCAAGTGACCAGCAAAATGACCGCAGGAGCAGGCCACACGATTTGCAGCATATGACGATTATAAATTTGCAGGAAGATGAATGAAGTTGTTGTATGAATTACGAGTTTGTATTCAAATAGTAATCTATTTGTGATTATGACAGCCTCTTCCTTCATCAAATCGACCTGCATACTAAGCCGCGATCTGCTGCCTTGAAAAGTCCAGACGTGGCATCGACTGCATCGGCGTGGAGATTACATTTATGTTTAAAGTCTCCAAAAGGCTTGCGCATCCTTCAATGACCTCTCGTATCAAAGTTACAATTCATGTTTGCAACTAAGGCATTTATTTGACATTGCAAATTTGTAACAATTATTGTAACAGTCAATTACAGTCAATTTTGTGCTGACCACTTAGTTATCATAAAGTTTGAAAAGGGGGCATTTATATGACATTGCAAATTTGTAACAATTATTGTAACAGTCAATTTTGTGCTGACCACTTAGTTATCATAAAGTTTGAAAATGGGGGTGGTCAAATTTTTTGCAATCAATTTGTAAAGAGGTCTTTTTGTTTTTTTTTGAAAAGTTAGAAATTTGTAAAAGAAGAGTAATTCTGTTTTTTACTATGAATTTCAAGAAGGAAAGTATATGGGGGAGGTGAAATTTTTTGACTATCATCAAAGGACATATTTTAAGGTCTTAAATCCTTCTAATTTGTCTTTGGAGAGGGGTTTTTATTTCCCACTGGGTTCTTCTTCTTTACTCCACTTTTGAGAGTTTACATTGTACTAGGGTACCCTATTAGGTTTCATGGTCGGGACCCATCTCTTTTGCATTGTACATGGGTACCTTACTAGGCTAGTAGACAAGACCCATTTCATTCATGCCCACCTAAGCTATGCTTAAGGGGGTTGTTAGTGTATATATTGCATTTTATGCATACACTTGGCTTACTTAAGAATACTTAGGTGTCTCATTGACTCATTCTCATTAAGTTGTCATCTCATTGACTCTTTCTCATTGAGGTGTCAATGTTGATAGGTGTCTTGAGAGGTGTCAACTTACTTTTGACACCTCTTCTTTCATTTGTGGTAGGAAACTTGCCACGATTCTATGTGTGAGGAGTCTTATCCGCATTTCGTGGAGGTTGGTTGCCTCCCTCACTCCATATATGTACACCTTGTTTGCCTAATATATTTGGGTTAGCTAAATACAATATTGTATATTGTTCATTTGTGCTTGTTTTTTATCTCCTAGATTCTCCTAATTCTAATACTCCATAATCAAGAGTTGGTTTCTATTCAAGCATATAATCATATACATTGTTGGAAAAATGGTATAATAATTTTCCTTCTTGAATTGCACATGTAACACCTTTCATGGTCCTCAACAAATTCTAGCCACTATATTCACTATTTTAAAAAATATATTTATAGTGTTTAAATTTATAAAACATAAAAAATATAAATATTTAAAATAAATCATACAATTGAGTTGAAATAGATGTCAATGAAAAAATAATAATTATATTGATATTTCATATTGTCATTATGGTATAATTAAAAAAAAATTAAAACTATAATTATTTCAAGATAACAAACACAAATTGGGAGAGATGCAATTATTTGAAAAATGTGGTACTCAATTTTTGAAAATGATTATGTTTCAATTGATTGAAAAAATTCAATGAGTGCACACATCTTAAGTTTTTCTTGGCTAATTAATTTGATTTATGCATCTAAAAGCTACAAAATAATATGTCAAAGCAAGGTTCACCTAGTCTAAACAAATAAAAGACATCCATCATGCAATATTATCCATCTTTGTTGTAGAGGTTTATAACCTAATCACATGTTTTTCCACCTCCCAAGTGTACATACAAATCAAAGGTATATTTTCTTTATGCTATGCTAATCAAATACCTAATATGAAATAGGTTTTACAAAGGAAGCTCCCTTTCATTTTGTTTTTCTTGGTGAGATCTCTCACCAAACTCATTCAAAATAAAATTCCAATTTCAAGAGCACTTCCAACACAAAAAAAACTTGACACCATGGAGTTGAAGCTAATGGTGTGCTAGCTAGTGGGACAAGCTAAATATGGAAGCCCAAGTTTGCTAGAGAGAGTGTAGGACATCTTTAGACACAAGAATAATGGTAAAATTCATTAATGTAAAGTTTGGGTTTGTAGACACCCAACCCTTCAAAGCTTGGGGTAGAGTTTTGTAAAGTTTGGGTATGTAGAGAGCGCATGAGACTCCCTCTTGAATTGGATGGGGCCCATGTTTTGTTGACTTAAGTATATTATTAATCAAATTCTAGAGGGAGTCTTGTGCTTAAACTTCATTTTAGTTCATTTTGGCATGGTTCTAAACCATCACAAATTGAGTGCAGAGTTTCATAGATCCCAAAAATTATCACATGTATCAATTATAATGCATATGAATTGGTTGTGTGTAAGTTTTTCATGTTTGTAGTAATGTATGACAACATTGGTGTTCATGAGTGTAGATCTCCATAGTTGAGTTATCAAATTGAATGACTTTAGTTTTTGTTTTATGGATGATTAAAAATATTTTGACCATTCTATTAATTTTACTTTTATTTTGACATAAATATTACTTCCAAAATAACGTTTTATACATTTCTTCAACACACAAAAGTAAATTAATGAAAAGTATACATTACAACATTAATTCTTGAATAAATATTTGTTTTACATAGAAAAAATTACAGCTTATAATTTGCTAATAAAAAATCTAATTCTTAACCCCTAGTAAATTTTATGTGTACTACATAATTTCACAAAAAAAAATATTGACTTAACCAATCTCGAGTCCTGGCACACAATTGTGAAAGTCCATCCAAACTATATACGCTTAGATCTTTTACCATGGAAAGGATAATGCAACTAGGATAGCATCCCAAAATCCAATCACATAATCACAGACTTAGGATCTGTGGGCACAATTTACATTTGCGTGATGTTATGTATTGTCCATACAATATATCACATAATAATAATGTGTTCCCAAATACTACTTTGGTAAGTAGAAAAAAAAAAGGCATATTTGTAATAGTGAAAGGCATAGTCCACGCGTTGAACACAGGGAGGGGAGGCGGAGGCCTAGTTTTAGTGTAAGCTGCTATTAAGAACGTAATTATTGTACCTTACCAACATTCGTTTACTTCACGTGAATGAGAGGAAATACAAATTCATTATTCTGTTTGAAATGACGTTGTGGAGTACAATAATCACAAATGGTTGAATTAGCTTAAAAGACTAATCTTGACATACATCGAAAGTTGATCAGATTAAATGCACTAATTATATATTTTACAATATCGTTAGAATAACTACATATTTATTTATTTATGCAGAACAAACAACAGCAGATATTTCTGAACTTCGGCAGAACATCATACCCTAAGACTTCAAGCAGTTTGACAAGAAACACAACTTTCACTACCATACTCTAGAATCTACGTGTATATCTATGCTTTCCTATAGCCATTTTTTGACTCTATAATCTATGCTCCGCCCTCTACCTATTTTTTGCTTTCTTCATGAAGATTCTTTGAACCAGACCCTGTATCCTTGGCCGGTTTTTCTGGAGCCTTGACTGGTTGATTATCATGCTTTGGAGGAGATCCTTTATCTTTCCCTGGTTTTACTGGACCCTTCACACTCGCAGTGGCAACCTGAACACACAAACGACAACCAAAATCCAAGAATTAAACGAAATCGTTTTGAAAATGTTGATATCAACGAATTGTTCTTTATTCTTTTGAGAACACCTTTTAAACACAGATTAAGCCCAAAAACAGAGTGTAGAGAAGAAGCACAATTGTTCGCAAGAGCTTAAACAGTCCGTGTGGTGTGTTCTGATTTAGGTTTTACCTTAACAAAATCGGTAAGCAATTAAAATAAATTATGCCCACATCCGTAACTATAATACTATAACTTCTGACTTTCTAGTCGAAGGAGGTCAAAGGTTCAAAACTCTACAAACAATATAGTAATCACCAGTAGTTGTTCACTGTTATGTGGAATGTAATACTTACAGTAGAAAACATTTGAACAGATCCTCCAGAGGCAGGCTTTGGTTTCCTTTTGAAGATAATGGTAGTATTCTTAGCCAAATTGGCATCTTCTCCTGAGAGCATACACCCAAAACCAAAAAACAGTGTCAGTTAAAAGAACAAGGAAGAATGAAATAGGTAGAAAGAGAAATATTTATTCTATGATCTGATTAAAAAATAACCTTTTGTATAGATTTCCTTGGCGCCTCCCTGTGGAACATCTCCCTTTGGAATATGAGCAAAGCCTCGGTAAATGAAACTTACATTTCTCTGAACAGTGGAATTGGAAAGTTTGAACCCTCGCACCGACATACTCAAAATGTTAGCCATCTTAAGCCACTGGTAGGAGGCATCATTACCTAGTTCTTAAATATTCTCTTCTTCGCCAGTGCGTTGAGACCTTCCGAGAAACAGAAGAGAAATTGCAGGAAGGGGGCATTGAATGTTTCGGAGAAAATCCTCCATTTGTAGAAGGCAAGGAAACCTACCTTGTCGCCTTGTGAGACAGCTATTTCACGGTCACCGGCGTGATAAAATGTTTCTCGATTTAAGATATTTGTAAGAAATTTTGGTATACCTAACCCATTTGTCGTTTTATGATTGTGCTAAGAAATTTCGCTATCAAAATATCTTTCTAAGAGATACTAATATTATCACTTTCTTTGTAGTTCAATTGGCGCGCATGATTTGGTTAAATGATTGAAAATATATCTACCTATCAAGTTAGAATCATTGTCACGGGTTAGAGTTTGGTATAAATGTGATCAGTCTATTGTATACTTAAATATTGATTAAAACAATTTAATTAAGAATGCATAAAGTCTACCCGAGTCTATAAGAGTTATTATAAATTTTATCTAATTTTATTCAAATTGTCTTAATGCCTTTTCTCGGTAGTCATACACGAACATGAATTGTAAAGAATGATTTTTTTTTTAAATATATTGAATATATAATTTTTGTCATGGTGTGATTTTTTTTGTGATTACGATGCAGTAATAACCTTCTATTAAGGTAGTTGCTCAATCATAAACATAGAACGTATAAGAAGAATGCATATTGTGTCATGATGATTTTGACAAAATATGATTCTTCTATAAGAGTAATTTAGTTGAATGTGAACTTAGAACAAGGGTATCTTAATTTCCCGAGGTACTATAAGAACATAAATTATATACCCTACAATTTATTTTTATCTATTTATTTTGCACCTTTTAGTGTTTGCCTAATTTTTCCATTTTGAGTTGTTTCTAGCCTACTTTCCATCTCCCCTTTTCACGTGTCATTTTACCCTTTCAAAGTTTCTTGCTCCATTGCTAGGACTAATTTCTTGTCCCTATGTTTTCCTTTCCCCTTTCACATGTCTCTACCTCTTTCCATCATCTTTCTTCACACATGAGCCACCATGTTCTCATTTACAAGGTTATTACTCCAAAAGCTAAGTGTTTTTGTATCCCCTCCTATGATTAACCCATTTTCATCATATTTCTTCCATAATTCCAAGTGAGTTTACATCATATGTGTTGATCTTTTTCTTACTAAGTGAATTTAAATCATATGTGTTGATCTTTTTTTGTTCCCCTCTACTTTCCCACCTAAGCTCATCTTCCTTTGAACATGGGAGACATATGTTATCATTAGAAAATCACTATGTGTTACACTTTCTCAGCTCCAAAATATTAATTGAACCTTCTTGCTCAATTAAGCTTGATTCAAATGGTTCCTACTCAAAATAATACAAATTGGTCCTCAAGAAAGTTAAAAAGGAACTTTCCTATCCCTATTTTTATGTATACATACCAACACATTACATTGCACACTTAAGTTCCATTTGTAACTTACACCTTTTTCTTTTCTATTTTGGATTCTCAAAGCCTTGAAGAATTGATCTATCTTTGAAGCACCATCATCAATCTCTAAAGCTCAATTATGCATCATCTTGAAGCCATAATATTTTTTTTAGTGTAGTTTTATTCCTTCTTCCTTTTCTCTCGTTAGCCTTCTTTTCCTTGTTTATTTTTCCTCCTATTTCATTATAGCTTCCCCTCATTTTCTATTTTCTCCTTTCATCTAATTTCTCTTTATCCTCATATCAAATTTGTTGTCTCTTGATATTTCCCTCTCACAACAAGCCCTACTTTAATTCCTTCTATCTCTTATGTAGTAAGCATATTAGTGTTTTCATTATTGTTCCAATTAGCAAATTTATTTTTAGATTTTATACCAATTTTATTATGTAATGTCCCCATTCTTTCTCAAGCATCAGAGTTGGTGGATTAGCCTATTATGTCGATCCTTGTACGCTAATTGGTCTATGTAGAGGGTCACTTGAACGGGCACTTGGTCGTGAATTTGCAGTATTGATATCTGAAGTATGATGATGGGGTGTATTTGTGCATTTGGCGTAATAATTGTGCTTAAAATTATGATCTCCACCTTTTATTTCAATTCCTCTCCTCATTTAGAGACCATGTGTTCATTATTTAGTAATACTTTATATTTTCAGTTACTATTCATTGATAAAGTGAAAAAAGAACATAACTTAAGTGAATAGTGCCATTTTAATGATTAGTGTTTTCAATGACAAATTATAAAAGGCAAAGAGAAAGTTCGACCCTCTCATGCTTGGATATGTTTAGCTGATTGAAGTTTGGAAGTGTGGAGTTTGGGAGAGAGGGAAACTAGGGTTTCCTGATTTCTGCAGTGGTTGAGCCTGGACGAGGCTTTGTTCTTCGATTTTGGCTTCTTGATGGTGTGAAATACCACCCTAAAGTTGTAGATCCGGAAATACCGCGCTCATGGGAGTTTGGCAAGTTCATTGCTTACAAGTTGTTAGAGCTTTTCCAGAAGCAGTTTTGCTTGTTAGCACTACATTTTCTCACCGCCAAAGGAGTTGCTTGCATTTTAGAAGTTGTCGGTGGACTATTTTGACACCCAGTACCAGGCCGCCATACTTGAGGCCAGTGCAGCAAGAAGGAAGAAATTAATTACAATGGTTGGTATACGTAAGTTCACTCACCCTGGGTAAGACTTCAATCCAAATTTGGGTGGGGAGAAATTGTATTTCATATTGTATGAGCGTTCTTACTGGGCGTAGGTATCAGAAGCAAACACTATCTATAGTAAGCATATACCGTAGTTAAAGTTTGGCTAAGATATGCGAAGCAAGTGAATCGGTAAGTTGTATGTTGAATGCTTACAAGGTAATGAAGAAATCATATTTGGCTGCTAAATTGAGCAATATACTCAAGGTTGTTCAATAGCTTAGTTAATTTGAAGTCTCCATTGTATGTTTATGCTTGTTGTTACCACTTTAACATTATTTGCAATAAAACTACAAACTGAAAACAAGAATATCAATTGAAAACAAAAATCAGACCTATAATCACGGTGAAAACAAATCTGCCGAGTGTCGGTTCACTATAGTGGTATCAGAGCGGTTTCCTGCCAACCTGTTGGGTAAATTTCAACTGTAGCTCAGAAGTTTCGGTTGAACATGACTATTTCTTAGAAGCAGTGGGAAAAGAATATGAAAAATCTTAAACAAAGCTTAAAAGAGTTGGAAGACATAAATAAATTATTGTCAGACCCTACTACCTTAGACAGAGTAGCAAGGTATGTAACATCCATCTTCAGGTCCATATCACAGAACAAAGAGAAGAAGAAACAAGAGGTCACTACAATATCTAAAAGCCTTCACAATGAATTCTTAGTAGTTAATGACTAGCATACAACTGATCATTTGGTGAACAAAAATTACACCTTAGAAGATTTACTTGTTGATGATGAAGTTGAAATTTCTAAGGCAGTTGTAGGGGAAAGGTACTTGAGTCCTTGTGAAGATGAAGAAGAGTTAGAACACGAGGGTGATGGGCATAAAAAAAATGTTGAAAGGTTGTTGGATGATCATGTTGAGGGACATGCACATGAAGAAAGGGCCCCATATGAAACCAATGAGGGTTTTGAGCTCTCTAAATGTTTGGTATCAACAATTAATGATGAGACTTCTGATCATTTTGATGATGCCAATTCACTTTATGAGCAAGGATTTCCAATTCATGAATCACACAGGTGTAATTTTCAAGATCAAACGAATGAGCTATCTTATGATTCCAGTGTTGTTAGTGATGAGCCAATGACAAAGGTCAGAGCATTTTATCGCGACTGCATAGTGAGGAGTACTCATCACTTCTCCTTTAGTCCACACCTAGAGGATTTTTTGATGCATCAGTGTGGACCGACTCAGAGTGTGTATCATCCATTTTGGGATGGAGAGTTACCATCTTCAGTAGATGGAACTCGTGGCTGCAAGTACCCAACTCAGTTGTCAGAGGTTAATTGCTTGCATAATCGGTATTTAGTTTTCCATAATGCGGATGTGTATCCTACAAGGTTTGTTGCTTCTTTTCCTTAGAGGCTACTGGTAGACACAGGGTTATAGAGGGATTGTAAGGCCAACAAGCATGATGGCATAGGTGGATATCACATCCATGAGAGTTTAGTGGAGGTTATGGAGAGATGTTACGTAGCAGATGCTTCTAGATATTCTTACCTCCTCATGATGGATGGATGTGAGTTTGGTTTATTTTGGGATCCAAGTGGAGACAAAGTTAGCACTATTGTTTGGATGGGTCCTAGTGTATTGCTTCACCACTTATGGTATGGTGGAGTTAGGATCAGTGTTGAGGGCATCTTGAATAATACACAGCGAACACTCATGCCTTCACAATAGAGATTAGCTCATAGTTTGCAGTAGTATGAAGATTACATTCCAAGATGAACCTTATCGCGAAGCAAAAATGAGAGACTTGGTTTAGTACCCAAAAATTTCTATGATGTGTTTGGGTTACAAGGTGATAAGTCAATAGAGAATTACCTATGGTCTACAGATGGGCATGATGTTGAAAATAAAGTTGTTGATAAGGAAATCTTACAACATGAAAATAGTATGGTGAAATTCCAGAAAGATATTCACATTGCTCAAAAAGTTATTATCAACATTAATAACAACTCTGATTTTCATGACAACAGTGATGAAACTTTGCATCAGGATGGGAGGATAGAGATTTCATCAAGAGATGAGGTTTCAACAGAGTTACCACAAGTGGGTACTCGAGATTTGGGTACTAACGATGCAATTTGTGGTGAAGATTCATGCCCAAGTGAACCTGAATTTTTGTATCAAACCATAGAAAACCAATCGAAAAATTTATTT